>FIZU01022613.1:0-14693 GCA_900064475.1 Pseudococcus longispinus | reverse complement strand
TTCTACTGACTTTTTGTGCTTGGAATTGGATTTTGAAAATTTTTCAAAAAAATTCCATTATGAAATTCAATCACAAAAATCCGTAGCGATCACTTTTGGATATTTCATCAGACTTTTTTGGACTTGAAAAATTTCAAGGAAATGTCAAATATCATGATTTTGTGGGCTTGAAAAATTTAATGAGCAAAAGCATATCCTATGTTTTACAGTTTTATGGGAGGTATGAGAATCGCGGGGAATTTTTGTTGAACGTTTGAAAACTTGTGAATTTCAAAAAGACATATCCATGTATGTACATACCAATATGTCCGCTTGAAGAGTGGATCTATTTTCTTTTGGTTCATACTAAAAACAAAAAAACTACACGACACATCACGTTTAAAAAATAGATATACCCTGCTTTAACCTATACAAAAATGTACGAATTACCAAAAAAAAATCATGAATTTCCCAACCCTGCAAAACTTCGTTAAAAAAATTGATCAGTCGACTTTTATAATTGGAAAATTCTCGACCTAGCGCAGCAACATGCCAGTTCAATATCCGGCGTTCATTAAATTGGAAATACGAGACAATGAGATTGAAAATTTTCTACCGAGATTATACATTTAATCCGTAATGATAAAACAATAAAATTTCAGGTTAAAAAAAGGTGTAAGGTACATTTTGTCGCTTATCAATTTGTTGAAAAAAATGAAATTCTCGCAGCGTAAAACAACAACGCGAGTTGGCAGTTTTGCTAATTCCATACAAAACAAAAAAGAATATTCGTCGAGTGTCGACAATAAAAGAAATTTACATTTTAAGTATGTTAGGGAGGAGGAAGTTCGCTGATGTTATAAGTACGTATGAAATTAATAAACTCGTGGGGAGAAAATTACAAAGAGAATTTTTATCTTTGTAGTACAAACACGCTGTAGAATGTAAATATCTAGCAGAAAGAAGCATAGGACTTGGTATGTAATTTAAAAATTCAACCACGAGTTGAAACAAATTCTAAACGCTGGTCTTTTTAAAAAATAAAAATTTATACGGGTTTACTGATAATTTTTAATAAAATTAAAAGTGTGGGAACAAAAGTATGTATAATCCGGAGAGCGAATATTGCGAAAACAGCGTGCCAATGTTTGCCGATTTTAAACGCCGGCGTTTCTATAGAACCATTTAGTTATTTATTAATCATCGCCCTTGGAGATTATTTTTTCACGGAATTTTACGTAGGAAATGTTTCAATACGAATTACGTTTGTAACAAAAGTAACAAAAGAAAAAAAGCTAAGATTTTTTTGTCGATTTCCACTTCATTAGGAGCGTTCGTTCTGTACACGTTTGAAAGCTGATAAGTTCTATCGAATGTCGTAAAATTACTCACCGGTTCGCTTATTTCATCTGTTGATGTTTTATTTTTCCAAGAGGGTGCCATTCCACTCGCCGTTTGTTTTATTTCCATCGAAATCGGCCGTGTAATTAATTCATAATTGTCACTCGTCGAATCAATGAAGTTAATTCCATTAATTGAAAAGCCCGTTTTGAAAATTATAAGGTACAAAGAATCACAAGCACTAAAACACAATCACGATCATTATCGGTGTAATTATAATCAATAACACGATAACACAAACGCTATTAATTAATTTCATGACATGATCTAAGAATTTCTAAAAAGAATAACGATAAATAATCAATCAAACATCAAATCATTACGACCACGTGAATTTTTTTAATACAACAATGCATTATATCAGTGTTACCAATTTCTCATTCAGGATTGAAACGTTCGGTAGTTTTTTTTTTCAAAGTGTTGCTTAAAAAATAATAATTGTTGCCACCTAAAAAAAAAAGAAAAATTATTGAAAATTTTTTTTTATCAGAAAGGGAAAGATGATATTAATAATTACTACGCTTCTTACAACCAATTTAAAAAAGAAAACAACAAAAATATAGCTTTATATTTCGGGTCAGTATTCAGTAAGAAGGGTAAAGAACTCATTCGCCAGTACACATACGTATGTATTATGAACTGCACATACCTAGGGGTGCCTTTAAAAGACTTCATAGTTCCACTATTCCACAATAGCAGTCATTTATCAAAGTGGCCTTTATACAGTACCTACTGCTCTAATAATATTAAACATAATTTAATTACACTCCCATCTCCGCTTCCGATGTATCATTTTCTAGCTGTTTCACTTTCAGAAAAGAAATTCGTATCTATACCTAATCTCGTTATGCATCGATAAACAGAATAACAAAATTTATGGAATATTCTCAAAGGGATAAAGTCCTGTTATAAGGATAAAGAGCATAAAAAATTGGTTTTATACTTTAGCCCTGTCTGAGTATGTATCAAGTGTACTTTCAACTGAAAGAAAGTTATAATGCAAAAGCAAAACGTAGGCAGTAAATTTCTTCCTTTTTTATCTCAAAAACGAATAAAAATACAAAACCGGTAGTTATTTTTGATACTTTTCTTCATACAAAATAATACGTGTAGATAAAGATAATTAAAGATCGCTACAGAATCAGAATTCGTTGAACTTGGAATTCTTGGTTGTTCTGAATAACGACACCAAGTCATAGGTAGACTACTTTAGTCTAATTTGTGTAATTATGTGAGGGATGAAGTGATACGATATAAGTACAATTTACTAAATAGTGAATTACCATACGTATAGTTTCTTTCATATAGTTTTTTTGTTCTTTTTTTCGCAGATAATAACATGAAAATAATAGTCGCAACAATTATCACATTATACTTTATGTTAATGGTATCAGCAAATTGTGCAGAACCAGAAATGTTACTCACAGATATTTTTTCCTCAGAAGACAAAGACAGACCATTTGAAACACCAAATGACTTACGATCTCATTTAAATAACCTGAGTCATTTTTATGCGGTGGTAGGAAGACCGAGGTATAATAGAAAATTTTCATCTATTTTTGCGTAAATTTATTCTACGCTTAGATATAGTTGCTTTTTATGATGAATAATCGATTTCAATAACAATTTGTTCGCAGGTTTGGAAAAAGGACTCAAAACAGAGACTCGATGTACGTGAAAACGTTACAAAATTACTTATTGCAGAAATATCGTGATCGGTTACCGGTTTCAACGAATTCGGAAAATGCTGATTATGCTTATTAAATTACTATTTTAATTTTGATATGTTTCATTTATGTAAAAATTAAAGCAATAAAATGTTTCGATTTAATTACATACCTATTACATAACGAAATAAATTACCTAATCACGTTTTTAAACATATTTTTTTTGCTATTCACAAAATTGAAAATTAATTCAGTTGGTATCATTTCTTTGATGTATCCGCCGTTAAAAACCACACATAATTGTAAATTGAACATACAAATATAATATTTATTCATCTTTCAAACAATGTATTTTATAATGTTTATGCGGTTTATGTGTTATTTTTCAGTAAATAAAATAATAAAATGAAGTACCTAGGTAATCATTCCGATGCGAAATGCAATATGTACCTAATGAAATT
Organism: Pseudococcus longispinus; assembly: GCA_900064475.1. NCBI lineage: Eukaryota > Metazoa > Arthropoda > Insecta > Hemiptera > Pseudococcidae > Pseudococcus > Pseudococcus longispinus. The sequence continues at coordinate 11,185 of FIZU01022613.1, read as the reverse complement.
GTATACTCAATGTCAATTTCATTCTTAGAAATCTAATTCTCTCATAAAACCATCCATAGGTAATCTCATAATTATTTTCTTCGTAAAAATAAAAATAAAAATTGGAATGGGCAAAATATTATCATTTAGGCAACACTGATTTATTATCAGTTGGTGCGCGCTTTTTTTTATCAGTCGTTTTTTAAAAGTTTTTTTTTAGTTTTTTTCTATTTTTATTTTTCAAAATTTTCATTAATTTTGATCTATTTTTCATTTTGTTTTTAGAAAAATGTGTAGAAAATGAATAATGACTAACTACAAACTTTCAAGAGTAAGACAGTTACTAATAATCAAATGAAATAATGTATAAACCATCATTATCTTGATCAAAAATGTCGAAAGAGCCAGGTAAATTTCTGATAGAACGCTGTTAAAAAGAAGTACTTATTTTGTTCTGAACTTCACATCAACTTACAAGTTACAGATGAAAGTCATTTGGTCACTAGTTCTTTTCAAATGTTGAAATTCGACGAGTTGAAGCTGAAACTAGATGATCATGTTTTTGAAAATTTGCAGTGCTATTATCGCGGAGAAGGAAATGAAAATTTAGTTTTACATTTACCAGAAGTAATTGTTTGAATTATTTATTGAAGTAATATCTCACACGTGTGCAAAAATTGTCGTGTATTTATTTTCAGATTAAATTCGTCCTTCGTTTACGTAAAAGTCATGCAGATGATCATATCAACTCATCGTGGGAAAAAGAAAAATTGAAGATATCTCTGCTCTATTATTGTATATTGTTGAAGCCCTTTTTTCCCGGAATATATTCGACACTTCCAGTTATAGCTGAAATTTCTGAAACATATGTCAAATTACTAGATGAAAGATTATTTCCCGAACGACCGGGTTAGTATGATTATTATTCTAGATTCAGTCATTGAAAAGAACGTAATTAATGTCTCATGAGTCATGACTAATTCCTGATTATTGTAATGTTGCAGGGCATCGACGAGACAAACGTATTCTGTTCGGTGGCATCGAAATTCATCCAGATTATACTTTTCTATCACAATATGCTCATTATCAACGACTTTCGAATCGCACACAATCGAATCAAGCGATAGATTCTGATTTATTTGGGAAAGCATTCTCTCACGAGTATTTGAATTTTCGAAATTATGTATATTCGTTGCTTACAAATCCTGCGCTTGTGAGTGATCTCAGTCAAGCAGGAAATGATTCGAATGAAAGTACTTTTAGTATTGAAATAAAACCAAAACAAGCATGGACTGCTGAATCATATCGTAAATTTGACGTTTGTGCATTTTGTATGAATCAGTATTTTAAAGTATGTTCATTTATGCATTAACTTTCTTTATTTACAATCATTTTTCATTCTAATTCATTTGTAGCTATATGAACATAAAATTGAAACCAAAAGTGAATATTGTCCTTTGGATTTATTTTCGGGGTAAGTTGACAAGCATCTGCAATAAAATATTGTACCTAATAATTTAAATTTATACATTTGTGAAATTTTTTTCCAAACAGAATTGAAAACAGGATGAAGAGAGCTTTAAAAGGACTTCTGCATACACCTCAGAATAATTTGAAGATTTTCAAAGTATTTTGTTACAGCTCTAATTTTGAAAAATGATTTATACGTTGAAAAATATTTTATTGTTTTATGGTTGTTGTAGAATGGAGAACTGATATATGGAGAAAAAATGGCTAATAACGTTGAACAAATTCTAACTGATTGGTTTCCCAAATCACAAGATGGTGAAAATATTAACTGGTACGTAAATTATTTCCAATTATTATTGAAGTACAAAGTTATATTATTTCTTGAATTTCTACTTCCAGGTGCAGAGATCATTTTTGTAAATTATTAATCACGATACTGAAAAATGAGTTTGTTCACGATCAAATAGCACCATCGTTCAAATCAGAGCCATATTTTGGTTCCAATACTTATAAAATTTGCTCTAACCTGGAAACTGAACTAATAAGAAATGCTTTTAATGATTCAAATTTGAAATGTGATCTTAATGTCATGTCACTTCCTGCAAATTGCATTCTTAATCGTATTATGGAATTGCAAAAACTAGACGAAGTTGGTTTAGAAGTAGCTTATGACTTTTACGAGTAAGAAAATTATTTTCAATGTGTTACTATGTTTAAAATGTTCCAAATCGTTGAATTTATTCTAAAATTTTCAGGACTCGTTTGAAAAATAACCCGAACCAATTTTCCTATATTGATGATTTAATTTCAAGAGTCAATTTTCAATGCGGTGATGTTAAAATGCCAATCTTGAATGTAGCCGAAGCTTATACTATGTCAACAGCTGCTAAAGATTTATCCATCATGATAGCTGTTCAAAAAATACCAAAGTAAGAGATTTTAAGCATTTTTTTGTTTCGTTTTTTTCATGTGGTGATTTTCTTTTCAAGTGATTCTCAATACGTATCAGAATTTGTGGTGGATGTTGATGGTTTGAAGTATGAAGTGAATGTCTCAGTCGTGGACGTTGGTCCCAAACCAGTATCGTGCATAAAGAAACATTGGAAACGAGATAGAAAGATAATAGCTTCTTGTTTAAAACATTTTCATCCGGATTTGAACGTGTGTAATTGAATATATCTGTGATCATGTTATTATTTTATATTTTTACTTTTGAGTGTTTTTGTAATTTTATGATGATCAAAATATGGCTGTGGAAATCTAACTATACATTTTTTTAGATGAAAAAAAAGAACTTCTACGTAATATATATCACAACAGCATCTACAAATTCGTTGTTTGATTGAGTTATCATTAAATCAATTTTTTTAATTGAACAAGCTGCTCAAAATAGTTCAAGCCAGTACCCAAACTAAAATGACATCGAAAAAAAAACATAAAACAAATTATAAATGGTTTCTGGTTTATGGTTTTTCATTAATTTTGAATAAACTGAAATTTTTTGAAGAAAAAGTTACCTAAATTCCTTCAAAAAATGTCAATTTATTCAAAATTAATGAAACGATGAGCAAATGACAATGACGAAATGACGAGGAGGAAAAAAAATCAAAATGGCTGAAATTTATAGCTACGTCAGGCTCAATAGCCACGATCTGATTGGTTGAAGTTCCAATGTACGTCACAAACTTCGGTAATTTGTTTACTTACCCCCCACCACAAGATGAATTATCAAAAAATTATCAATGAAAATTAATAATAAATCTGAATCTGAGAAACTACGTTACTACACAAATAGTAAGATAATTACACAATTAATCGTGAATTGTGTAGCTTTCTCGTAAAAGTTGAGCTTTTTCGTAATGGTTATTCAGTGGCAAAATGTGACAAACTACTCAAGGCTTATTATGTCGTATTCTTATCTTTAAATGTATAGCTCGTTATTCATTTATTCGATGTACTTAATCGCGTTTTGCCATGTGTTTCAACGTTCAAAGGGATTTTTCCTTTTAAACATGAAAGTTCAATCTTTTATTTAATACATCTTCAGTATTCTTATTCTTATCAAATTAATATATTTTTGGAGTTTATAAGATTCATCAATTCATCACTCTCTAACACATTTTCATCATGAGTTCCATCAATACATTTAATATTTTTTTCATCATATTTGGATCATTATTCATCAAAGGTCTCGGTAAGTTCATACTTTGCGACATATTTCTGATGAAAAATTTTCAGCACGCTTCAGTGGGTAACGCCTCAAAAATTCTACGCCTTAAAAACGTATAAAACTGTGTTTTCTGACTAATTTTTTGTTGCAGCTGATTCTTGTATGGTAAACAATACCCAGATAGATTGTCCAGGGCCAAAAGATCAACCTAATTACACGCATTGCTGTATGCATGAGAACTCGACTGAAACATTTTGTTGTTTGAATAGAAACCATCACCATGAACATTACGACCGGTTCGTATATATTTTAGAATATAGATCGTATGTCAATGTTTTGCATTTTTTCAACAATTATTGAAATTTTGTCCGTTTCAACTTGTTAGTCTTTATTTTTTGATGAATTCATTATTCCTTTAATTTTCATTCCGGTACTTACGTGGTCACCTGAATTTCCTATTTAACGCACCTGTTTTATTAAACTCCATTTATGATGGATCAAGGTATTACCTTACGATTACGTGATGAATCTGTTACATATTTGCTTTCTTTTACAGATTAGTGATGCTAGTCAGTATTACTGTAATTTCCTCCTGCCTCGCTATATCATTTTTAATTGTTATATGTTGCTTCTGGTCACGCTGTCCATTATTTTACTCTTGTCGGGTGAATTACGCACAAAGAGGAATTATAGCTTATTGTGAGTATTTTTTTCAAATCATGCCTTCTTCGGTATTTCATTTTTATAATACTCTCGATATTTTTACAGCAAAAGAAGAAGAAGCGTTAAATCAACCTCCCGACGAAAACGAATACTGCCATCAGTACACGCCCGTTAATGTGAAAATTTGCAAAGTCAACGATATTTGATCTCTTGTTTTTCTTTTCTTGTTTTTTGTATTATTCTTTGTGAACGCTTCGGTGATATTTTTTTACGTACGCTTTTTACTTGTTTTTTTCCAAGTATTTTGTAATTTTTATTTTCAAATACCTAATTTTGATAACCTCTAATGCTCTCTGAACAGCTCACGCTTATTTTTTTGAAGTAATAAATCGTATTGTTTATTAGCCGCCTGGTTTCTTTTTTGCTACTTCACTCCATTTCCAGGCTGATAACACACGTATTAGATGTCAAGTTTTATCGTTATGTTGAGCGGTGGCATCGTTACTTTGGTTGATGTCATGCCCCTCGTGGCATATTACTCATTGGTATGAAAATACGGTTAGAAGTGAAATAAAAAATTGTATGTATTCAACTGTTCAAATAGGTAGATAATAAATCGCATTGATCATTGTTGGGAAAGAAAACTGCGAAAAATTCTACCAAAGAATAAAATACGAATTTCAAATTTGGGATCAAATGTTTCTATTTTTGATACATACTTATCTTTTCTCATCAATTTTTTCTAGTAGGAGGAACATTATTAAGTAGATATTTTTTATCTGCGTTTTCCAACATTCAAGAGATAAAGGAAATGAAAAACTTGGGTTGCAAGTAGAGTTTTTTACCACTTGGTTATTGATTATTTCAACATCTGTTATAGTTTTATGTTTCATCTTCCATCAAAAGTTCAAAACATCAACCGATAGAAATTTGATGGTTTTCAAAAAAATGCTACTTTCATTTAGCATAGTAATAATTTTAACGTGCTTTGGAAATATATTAGGAAACATGCCACCTCAATGTCAGATGAGAAACCATCATTCTACAAGTTTGTTTCTCGAATTTCCAAATATTTCATTTTTTGACTAGGTAGTAACACTAGTAATATAAATGCTTCTGCGTACGGCTAAGAACGACTAATTGCTATTACTCTAAACAATTTTGTTCTCTTTTTTGCTGTCAACTTTTGATCTTTTCATTTATTTTCCGGTGTTGTAGTTGCACTAGCTCTAACCCTGCTTCTAATCTCAATTCTCATTCCGGTCATGGATACCTCATAAACTCTCAAACGATGAAATCTTGAGACATGCGTTATTAAGAACATGACAGTAGGAGTGCGGTGTAAGTTTTAAAGACACTTTTTGAGAGATTAAAAAAAATTAAAATTGCATTATTGCATAATCTGATTATTTTTATTTTATTCTCTCGCCGTCGCCGCGTCTTTCCGGCCGTTCGTTGGTTTGAATCGTCGATTCACGGCCGAATCTGCGCATCGTTTTCGTCAGTTTCGTTCGTTCGGGTCACGAACGACCTTGATGAATGCCGGAATGCCGGCTTGCTCTCAACGTTGTAAATTTTTCATTGTCATTGCAACTTTTTCATCGAATTGTGGTGTTGTGTGATCGGAATCGTGTTTTATTTTAATAATAATTCTTATTTAATCTTATTTAATTTCTTAGAAAGTTAAACTTTCAGGTAATGTAAATTTCTAGTTACTTGGATAATCATACAGGTGTATTTTTGTGCCCTCGTAAAACACAGTAATTATCGTGTCAAAATTTCGTTTTCCTAATGTTATGCAATGCTCACGCCGATATTGAATTTGTGATTATCTCTCCTCGCTTATTACATTTTGCAAAATCTTGAAATTTTAATCGGATAATTTTTCGAATTAGTCAAAATTACTTAGTAAGTTTACTTTTCACGTTTTCACCCAGTTTTGAACACTTGCAAAGCATGTTTTAACTGGGCCATTGTTCGGCGATGAATTATTAATGTTTGCATGAATATGTCTGTAATGATACGGCCACTTGTAGGACGTATTCGTAATGTATTAAAAATTCAAATTTTACATGTCTCGGTAAGATTTATATTTCATGATTTTGGTTTTGTCGAAGCAGATTATTTCGTGGTTAATAATTTAATCCCGGTTGCAATATAAGACTCGATTTTCCGCATGTTTTTTCATTGTACTATTCTCAATTGCATTGTCAAGTTGTTAATTTTGATTTTGTTTTCAGATCCGAATATGGCACCACAATTAGCTAAACCTGCTCCGAACTTTTCCGGAACCGCCGTTATCAATGGCACATTCAAGAGTATCAAATTAGACGATTTCAAAGGAAAATACTTAGTGTTGTTCTTCTATCCTTTAGATTTGTAAGTTGATTAATATTATTCCGATGGTATTCTCATTTTATACTCCAATGTGATGTTTTTGTTGCAGCACGTTCGTTTGTCCTACAGAAATCATCGCTTTCTCCGATAGAGTTGAGGAATTCAAAAAAATCGGATGCGAAGTTGTAGCTGCATCATGCGACAGTCATTTCTGCCATTTGGCCTGGGTAAATACTCCACGAAACCAAGGAGGTCTTGGTCAAATGAACATCGCATTGTTAGCCGATAAATCAGCAACTATCGCTAAATCATACGGAGTCTACAACGAAGAAACCGGTATACCTTTCCGAGGTTTATTCATTATCGATGACAAAGGTACCCTAAGACAAGTTACAATCAACGACCTCCCAGTTGGAAGATCCGTCGACGAAACACTCCGTTTGGTGCAAGCATTCCAATTTACCGATAAGCATGGAGAAGGTATGTTCATGTCATTGTGTCATTACTTCAACTATATCGAACGCGTGGCTATTTTTAGTTCATTGAACATGAAAAATTCTGATAAAAAATTACCGTTATATCGTTCAACGGTTTATGGCATGTTCTGGAAATATTATCAGTAGTGTTATTGTTCTAAAAATCATATCTTTTCTGTATTTAACGCGTTTAAATTAAGAAAACAAAATGTACATTGTACGTTACGTACAATATACGAGGTGACCGCCATCTTGTCGTAGTGATGCGTAATGCGTATCGGAAAATATGTGCATGAATAATGAATTGATAAGAACCGGTTTTTAACTTAAATTCTTTCCGTGACCGCACAATTAAACTGCGATTTATAATGACGTATGTGCATTTTGTAATACTTTTGATTTTCTTTTTCAGTTTGTCCTGCGAATTGGAAACCGGGTAGTAAATCGATGAAACCGGACCCGAAAGGAGCCCAAGAATATTTCCAAAATCAATAAACATTCAAAATTTCAGAGGAAACCTGGTGTCTTTTTTATCTTTGAAAAAATTTTTATTTTTATGTACCTATAGTTTTAACTTCTCATCTGTAAGTTTTAATCATATCTTTTTATTTAATTTAAAATAGTGGAAAAAACTTATTTATTGTGCATGAACAGAGGTGTCGCGTTAATTTAAAAGAATCATGTGTGCCACTTATAAATACAACATTATTTAAGCTCGCTAACCTCGTGTTTTAACTTTCCTTCTTGAGTCGATTTGTATCAAATTGGCTTATCTATTCTCTGTATTAATATCGAATATTGAAATAAGTATCAGGTTATTACCACGGTATAAATTTAGATAACGCAATGAAGAAAGTTTTCAAGTACGTGATGAATAACTCATACGATAATTGCTTGAAGTTCGTACAACTCAGCAGTTGGAAAACCTTGAAATTTTGTAATGCAAGTCGATCTAATTACATTTTGCCACGTCTAGTTACGTGGAACTCTTGACTTGACAAATGCGAGTGAATTATGAAACAACGCAAGCTGCAACAAGCTTTAATTTTCCTGTTCATTAACTTATGGTGTGGTGAAACGATTATGGAATATAGAGTACAGAGTTGTTCTTTTAAATCGATGTTTTTGTCACTAAATTTCTTGTGACTTGCGATTGTGGATCTGAATCTGGGAAATATTTACGTACCGCAAACCACAATTTGACATAGACATAGACATTCCTATACGATTATTTTGAGTGAAAGTAAAAAATGAGATGAACCAAACAGGACCTGCTCATTATCGTATTCTCTTTTACCGACTTAAATAATCTACCGTTGAATTAAAATAACAGTTAATTACAAAACTTCATTAAATTTTCACCGCACCATACGCCATCAACGCTGCCAGGTTCGCCTCACCTGCAATATAGCTTCACGAAGTATGCAAAATAGCCATTACCTTTGAACGACAAACGACGTTATCAAAAATTATTAATTAAAATTTTTTAGACTGATTATTTGTGAAATTTTTCTTTCTGTAACATTTCCTAATTAGTTAAAATATTTAATTTGTATTTGGTTTAATAATTTGTAAGAAATGAGTGACAATCAAAGCCCTGTAAAATATTTCCTCGCCGGAGGTCTCGGTGGTGTTTGTACTGTCCTAGTGGGTCATCCACTCGATACCATCAAGGTAATTGTCCGCTATTTAAATTGTCTTACTTACCTTTATTGAAATTAATTACAAATGGAATATTTGTATAATCTATCCTATAAATTCAATCCTTTCGTATCTAGAATCATCTATGTTACATAACCGTATTGAAGTTCCTTCAAAGTGAACTCATATCACATAACTCATCCCATGCATTACTAAATATTCAGAGTAATGGATCGTATATTTCAAGGTTCGATTACAAACCATGCCCCTAGTTAAAGCTGGAGAATCGCCCTTATATCGTGGAACATACGATTGCGCAGTCAAAACTGTACAAAAAGAAGGATTCAAAGGACTGTACAAAGGTATTCAAAATTAGTATTCAGAGTACTTAAGTACTGAGTAATTGAATTGTCATTCATGGTAATGTATTGTCTTCAGGCATGTCAGCACCTCTAACCGGCGTAGCTCCTATTTTTGCTATTAGTTTTCTGGGATATGGATTAGGAAAGAAGCTTGTTACAGGAAATAGTGACGCTGAATTAACCAAATTACAAATTCTATATGCTGGAGCATTTTCTGGTATTTTTACCACCAGTATTATGGCACCTGGAGAAAGAATCAAATGTCTTTTACAAGTAAATATCATTTCTTTGTAGACGTATATAATTTTACGCATGTACTGTTGTCTAATCGGCTACATACAAAGCCACTACTTCAATAAGCTTCAAACCCCAGACAAAAATACGTCAACATTTCTGATAAAGTGTATAATAACGTTAGCAAGATATGTGGCAATATGTGAAAGGTTATCACGTGGAGTTTTTCTCACATATTTTATCAAGTACTATAAATCACGTTGGAAATATTAAACCAAAACTGTATACAGTTTGAATTTCCTAATCAGTTATGATGGTTTTTCTGAAGTTGAAATTTCATATGTATGCGTGAAAATTCAACTTAGAATGGAATATATTTTCAACGTTGAAATTCGTTATCGCTAGAATGTGTGTTATGTATGTTATTATATCATATTTTTAATGACGAGTACATTGACTTGAAACGTGATTAGGGAGTTAAATTTACTTCTGCCAATAAACGCTACTTCTCGTGATTGAACCGAAAAATGATTGGATTAATACAGATATCGCTAAATTTTTTCGAATATACCTTCAATTAAATTGTTTTTTTCGTTAAATATTTTTTTAATTATAACGGATAGTGACGTGAGGGTGGAAAAATCTTTTCTTTCGTTATTTTACCTTATATCAAAATAACTGACCTTGGGAATTCATACAATTGTTAGGAAAATTACCTGGAAAATTACCTACATGATTGATTAAACTATTTTTTGTCTTATTTTTGAGTGAAAGTCACTTTGATCCATCCTATGGAAATTTTTAGAACAGTGATTGGATTAGTTACAGGTACTTGAACATTTGTGATGAGCATGTGTATTCAATTCAAGCATGAAAATATTCATCGAATTCGAATTAAGTTTAGATACCGAATTTTCGATATTGAAGTATTCGCTGATAACAAACGCATTTTTATCCTGTACATAATTCTAAGAAATTTAATTGATATGAATTATTTTTCTAGGTGCAAGATAGTGGAAAAAAAGTACAATATAATGGCCCTGTTGATGTAATAAAAAAATTGTACTCTGAAGGTGGAATAAGATCAATCTATAAAGGAACCTGTGCCACGTTATTAAGAGGTGAGTTTTGAGTGAAAATGAAGGTACATCATGTTTTTTCGATTCATCTTTAGTAACTTATTTATTCGGTGTATTAACAAAGACAGCCATGAAAGAGAAAAACGATTAATTTCGTAGATGAATCCACGTTGATACTCAGTTTATTAAGTCGTGTAATCAAAATCATTTTTTCGCATGAAGACGATTTTAGGCGAGACGAAGTCAAAATTATTTCATTTGAATTATTCCCCTTGGGTATGCTCTCCCCATCAAATTGGATTTCCTATCTTGTGATTCTGAGCAGCACAAAAATAAAATTGAACCAATCAGGTTCTAGATCCTAACCCCCTGCACTCCGCGTAATCTTAAGTCTCAATGAAATTTGTACAAAACTTCAAAGCTTATAGTCCGTGCAATTTATCTTGAGCCCTGAATTTTGTAAACAAAAAGTCGACGTTGCCAAATAATGATAATTTTTATTGACAAATAAATGGCCACTTTTTTCTTCAGTATAAAATTAGATTACTTTTGGAAAATAGTATCATTATTTTTCAATTTTTGTAACTTGTGGCAACAACGAGTGCACTTCTAGCCATCTGATTGGTTAATGGTACTCTGTGTACACTTTTCTTTGTATTAGTGAGGGCTCAAGATAAATTGCACGGACTATAGGATCATCATATTTCCGCAAATATTGGATATTTCTTCATTTTTTTTACATGTTTCGTGTTGGCAGAGGAATGTCTTTTGACG
>FIZU01022607.1:0-48275 GCA_900064475.1 Pseudococcus longispinus | reverse complement strand
TGCACATGTGCGCATGCGCCAGCCAGAATTTGTGGAGCAGGCGGGTGTGTGAGGAGCAAGACGAAGTAGCAACTCGTTGTTTAACGCGGTGGGATGTTCAGCCAGAATTTAACAATGGCCCCATTCATCGCTAGCAGTCCATATCTATAAAGTCAATGGGTACATGAAACGAGAAATATCGTTTCATTCGAACAAATATTTTTTATATATTTTTCCGCTGATCACACCAAAGGCAGGAACAAGCCAGGTGGAAATTTTACGTTTACCAAACGAAAAAACTGTAAATAATCCATTTAGACATTACGTGGAAATGCCCACGTGTAATTGCGAAACCAGAGATTTCCACAGTGTTGTTGACGTAATAAATTGACGAATTAATAAGACTATAAATAATTCACTCACATGTGCAAAGCAACCCAGTGTTGTTGGCGTAAGAAATTGACGCACTATAAAACTGTAAATAACTCACTAATAATACTATCGAATACAAGCAGCTACCCGAGTGGAAATCCTTATTAGCAATGGAACAGTTCAGAAGAAGTCTGACACTGACACCACCGTGGAAACCCCCACATGTGATTGAAACTAGAGATTTCTACAGTGTTGCTTACATGTTAGCATACAATGGAAATCTCTGGGTTTGGAAAAGTCTCGGGTTTGGGGGGAGGGACGACAGATGGCACAATTCTACCCGGGCCCAAGGGTTTTAGTGGCCCTTTTTCTAAATTTATTTTTGCTGGATACGCGAAACTTCACAAAAATATCACTTCGTCGATCAATCAAGAATGGGAATTTTTTGCCCCACTACATTGTGAAAGTCTCTGCAAACAATGGACAAACAATTTGACATGGGTATGTCTTATGGCTAGATGTCAATCTGAAAATTTTGTCCATTTTTCGTGTCTATAAATTCCGTCACGAAACTCCTAGACGATGACTTTTAGACATTTTGTCAGATTTTTTTGGAATTTGAAATTTTTTAGATTTCATATTGGGTTTTTGGATTTGGAAAATTTCAGATATTACGCTGACTTTCAGACATTTTGTCTGACTTTTTTGGACTTGGAAAATTTTTAAGCACTTAAATTAATTTTTGGACTAGAAAAATTTCAGCTTTATGGACTTGAAAATTGTCAAGAAAGTTCAAATCAAACATTTTGTCAGACAGTTTTTTACCTAAGGTTAACCTTTAAACATTTTGTCGGCTTTTTTGAATTTGGAAAAATTTTCAGATTTCTACGGGTTTTTTGTACTTAGAAAAATTTTGAAAATTTTTCAAGAAAATTCCATTATGAAATTCACTTACGAAAATCTGTTACAATCACTTTTAGATATTTTGTTTGACTCTTTTGAACTTGGAAAATTTTTCAAAATTCAAATGACTTTTTAGACTTGGAAAATTTCAAAAAATTTCAAGTATTAGGACTTTAAGGACTTGAAAAATTCAATGAACAAAAGTAGGTATATCTCACTTGTACAATATTACATAAAAGTTGTCAGGGTGTCTAACTAGATTTTTTTTTTGGAAAACCATGACTTTTCCGTGACCTTTTTACATTTTGTTCATTTGTTGATATTTCTCTCCGAATTTTCTTACAAACGCTGTCTAACAAAATTTCCAAATCAAAATTTATCACCTTTTCAATTTTGTATCATCTTCAGGAGGATGTTTCTCAAATTTACGAAATTTACGAGCCGTCCTCCCCCCACCCCAAAAAAATCTACACGTATTAATAGATTTTTGAAAAAAATCTTAGGATAGTTTTGAAAATTTTTACCTAAAAAGGCATTCAAAAGCTGAAATTGCTACAAAATGAACAATTGAAAAAAAAATTTCAATGATTTTTGACGTAAGAAGGAGAACTTTAGAACTAAATTCAGCACTTTTTCAACCACTTTGTAAAATGGAGAATCTTTTCAGCACTTTCAGCCCCGGTTAGACACCCTGTCATTAGTAAAGAAAAAAGCAATTCAAAAGACACATTTCTTTAAAAAAAACATAGAAAAAAATCAAGATAATTATAACTCAATCTGACTTTAGCCCAATAAAAATTCAAAATCCGCGAATTCAATAGTAAAATTCATGACCTTTTTGTGACCTTTTAATTTTTTTGAATAATCAATGACTTTTTCATGACTTCTATGACCGATTAGGCACCCTGATGTTTCCAATAATTGTTGTTGAAAATTTGAAAAACTTTGAAACCATATTTCATATGCAAATTTTAGCTGTGAATCGAAAATCCTCTTATAATCTCTTCATTTTGTTTTTTTATTTTATAGAAATACTTCTGAAAAGTGTTAATTTTGGGTCATTTGAGATCCTAAAATATCTGAATTACAGCGTCAAAATTTCAATTTTTTTTTAAATTACAATTTTAAAAAAATTATGAGGAAGAAATTGAAAATTTTTCACTACAAAGTGAGTACGTACGTGGTTAGGCGAAATTTTTTTAATTTGTGGCAAATCTCACATAGGAGAATGAAAGTAGATGTTTTTATAATGATAATTTGATCCTATTTTCTGTGTGAAATTTCAATTTTCACTGATGAAAATGACCTGCACTAATTCAACTTCAGTCTAGGTACATCATGCAATGAAAATTTTTGAATTTCATCTATCAGATCTCTCGTGGGCACAAAATGGTTTAAATAATTCACAAAGGAACCAGCAGGTATCATCACGCACGAGCGACCACTTAGCAAAGAATTTCATGTTCTTGAAAAATATAAGAATCATGAAATGAAATTTTTTTGATTAATTTTTGTATAAATAGAAAGCTTAAGGAATTTTATACCTCAAAAACTGCGGGCAGTGGGTGCTGACCCATGCTTCCGGCTCCACTGCAGCTTCTGACCACTGTAAAAATTTAAATTGAAAACAGATACTTGTTATATCCTTTGGCAACTACTCTTCGTAACTTCCACCTTCTTATTTTTCATCCATAGCCAGTCTCCAGCACAGTTTTTCTGGTAATTACGCGAAAAGACATAAAAAAAGGAATCTGCCAATGGTACGAAGAAGAATTACAATACATGGGATCTATTATATAGAGCTTAGAGAGACAGGGAGGCATAAAGATGGGACTTTTATTACCGGTCGTATAACGTGGTGTGCGCTCAATAAACATGAAGCAGGAAGGCAAGTGGAGCAGAGCGGCGCCACAGTGCTCAATGTTTTTACATGGCTTTTCGATAATTAATGTTTGTCGGTACGACAGGCGCAATGCTTCCGTAATCAGAAGCAAGAGCAAGAAAATCTGCGATGAAATTGCCGGTTGATATTAATTATGAAAAGTTCGCACCGTTTCGGCTTCGCGATAAAGAAACCTTGCTTCGGAAAGGGCGAAGGCGCGAGAAGACGGTATGGTAACGTTTTAATTCGGAAGTATGTCAGCAAATTAATGTAGGTTACATTGTAAAGAAACAGAGGCTGCGGGTAATTGAGGAACACCCTCTCGCTCATAATAGAAGTCGTTAAGTTTTCAGACCAACGGTATATACAGTGTACACTATCGTTATAGTGGAATTGTTTTTTTTTGTTTTTTTTTCTTCTCTTTAACAATGCCACGACTACGCTTCAACCTCTCGTCGAAAAGTTTTGAATCTTTTAACAACGCGAAAGCATCAGCATCTCAGCAATACTATGGAAACTGTGTATCTTGAAATTCTACACGATGGAAATTTTACTATTTAGAAATAATTAAATCTTATTCCTCGTTTATGATGTTTATTCGCTTTCATCCGTTAGTCGATGCTATTGATCTTGGGCAATAAAATTAAACGCTTTGAGAAGTTTAACCATCGGGAAAAATAATGTTTTTTCGTAAAGTAAATACCTACGTAAATACTTAGAACGAGTTCTTAAGAAAGGTATTCTTCATCGTACTCGTGTACCTAATTTTCTTCGGCGAGATGCACGTGATATAGAAAAAAAGATTACCTGCGTACGTACTACGTACTATAAAATTGAAGAAAGAAATTTTCTTTGGCATTTTTTAATTTTCTTGACCGCCTCGAAAGGGAAGAAAACATTGACGAACGTTTACAAGTTGCCTTGTGGAAAAGTTCACGTGCAAGATTTAAATGTGTTGCACGAGTTTCGCAGTAATAAAACGTACAGCGCTAGAATTGCGTATACACGAGTTTCGAAAGAAATGTAAAAATTTTTTTCGTTGCCCTTCTTTGTTTCGTTTGGTACCCGAAATGATATATTTTTACCCCGCCAAGCCGCCCAAACATCTCGCAGCTGGAGCTGGCAAGCTGTTTGAATAAACTTATTCGTCGGAGAAATAAAACCATTCGGAATGCCTTCCGAGGAGGTAGGTTTTTTCCGAGACGTTTTTGCTTCGTAATAACAAAGAAAGAAAAGACATTAAAAAATTTGTGTATAATTTATTTTATTTTTTCAGCAAAAAAAAAAGGTTAATTTTGAATGGGGAGTTTGATTATATTGAAATTTCTAGTCGCCCGGTTTCTTTTATACAGTACAGGGTGTTCTGGTAAGAGTGCATCGCCTTCAAAACAGAGGTGCAGCAACCCAAACCACGTGAGTGTATGCATGCTTGCCGATCCTAAGATTTGAAGGGGAAAGTTATGCAATGGTAATGGCGACTTTTTCGAAACGTCGTAACTTCCCTGATAATAAAAATAGGTATACTTTTTTGAAATTTTTTTGTAGAACTTTTCAAGCTTTACAAAATGAATTATATTAACGTTTTGTCTAACTCTAAAATTGCAGGAGCTACAATGATTTGAAAATTTTTGGGCTTCATAACTCTTTCAATGTGAAGTCGGGCAAAATTTTATAAGAGCTATTTTGTAGACATTTTGTCAGACAGACTTTTTGGAGCATAAAAGAATTTTGAATATGCAACTGTAATATTTTCTTCGATAAAATTTTTAAAAAAACCTAAAATTACCAAAAAAATGATTTTTAACTTGAAATGGCAATTTCGGGGAAAATATTCACAAATGGGACAAAAAAAATGACAATTAACCAAAAAACAACAACTTTAATCAAAAATGAATATTTCGACTCAAAAAATTACAATATTGATAAAAAATAAAAGTTTGGACCAAAAACATGAAAATATTGACAAAAAATTATGATTTCGACCAAAAATTATGAGTTTGACAAAAAATGACTATTTTTACCTTGAAATGACAATTTTGACGAAAAATGACGATTTTTACCTTAAAATAACAATTTTAACAAAAAAAAAACATTTGATGAAAAACGGAGATTTTGACAAAAAATGACACTTTCAAGCCTGAAATAAACAATTTTGACCAAAAAATGACAGTTTGGACTGGAAAATGAAAAATGATAAAAAAAGATGAATTTTATACCAAAAATAATTTTTGCTAAAATATTTTTATGATCAAAGAAAAATTGATGAAATTGAAAACATGGGAGGCCATTTCGAAAATTACTGCAAAAAAAATTAAACCTCAAGAAACCATGCTTCTCCAAGTCCAAAAAAATATGTCTGACAAAATGTCTAAAAGACTAAAAGTCAATGTGCTCCCGAAGATTTCCAAGTTCGAGAAGTCTAGCTGGCAAAATGCTTAAAAATCAGCAAAATCACTGAAACTTTCCAAGTCCAAAAACTCATTCATAATCTGAAATTAAAAGAATGTCGAAAACTCTAGATCAAAGACCAAAACAAGGATGTTTATTCTCCATCATAAAAAACAACTTCAACTACTTAAAAATTAGATTAAATAATTCCAACGACTAACAGAATAGTTATCTAAAAGTCATCGAATCTAAATTTTCCAAAGTTCAAAAAGTCAGCTGCGCCACCTTATCAAATTTTTCCCAAGTTCAAGAAGTCTAAAGTCTGGAAAAATGTATAAAAGTCAGTATGAAGCAAGAAATTTTTCAAGTCCAAAAAGTCGTCTGAAATCTGAAAGTTTTCCCAAGTCCAGAAAGTTCAATGTCTGATAAAATGTCTAAAAGTCGTCGACAGGGAATTTTGTGACGGAATCTCGTGCAAGAGTTTCGTTACTTTTAAATTGTTCTTTTTTACGAAAAAACATTTCTCTATTTTTTATTTTTGCTCTAAATGAATGTAATGCCTTCAACCTCCCCCCCCCCCATTAAAAAAAATTAAATAAATAAAAATTACTTACATGGGTAAAATTTTAAAATGTTTGATTTTTAGGTAGTAGAATTAGAGTCGTGATTTCTCGGGGAATACTCAACGAAATGTCGTAAAATTTTGATATGCACTTTTTTTTAACCTTATTTTCTAGTTTTTGAAAAATGGGTGTATTTATGAAAAAAAATTAAAATTTATTAGGGCTTGTTTTGGGGGAATTATTTTGGCAACTTGAAATGATCTGATGAGAAAAAGCTCAAATAATGTCGGAAGACAGTCCTCTGCCAACGCAAAACATTTAAAAAAATGAAGAAATGTCCAATTTTCGCGGAAATATGATGATCCTAAGTTTAGATGTTTTGTATAAACTTTATGGTGACTTAGGATTATGTGGAGTGCAAGAGGTCAAGATCTAGAACTTGATTGGTTCAAATTTTATTTTTGTGTTGCTTAGAACTATTACAAAATAGGAAATAAAATTTGATAGGGATAACAGACCCTTAAAGGTCCACCCAGTATTTTCTCTGATCAAAAATAACGACTAAAATTTTTAATCCTCTTCACTATGTGATATTTGAGGGGGTTAAAATTGTAGCCCAATTAAGGATCCGCCTTGAAGCAAAAAAAATCAGAAATTAAAAAAATGTCATCAAATTTTTAAACATTTTTATGAACTGAGGCCATCACTTATTTTGCATGTGCTTTTCAAGATTCATTTTTTCATTTAAAAAAGAACAACTTTAGGAGTGGGAGCAAAATAATTCTGAAAAAAATTTCCATCAAGTATAAATAAGGACCAATATAAAAAATAATTATCATTATTGCATAACTCTGCCCCTTCAAATTTTCGTGAAGACAAACATACACGCACCTTGTAGTTTAGGTAGTCGACACTCTGGTTTGAAGGCGATGCACTCCTACCGGAACACCCTGTATAATTTTTCAACTATTCGAAAACACTCGTAGCCAGCTATTCAGATATTTTCTCGGTTTTACGAAAGGTTAGGTAGGCGATTTATAATTTTTTTATTAAGGGTCAGTGTTACCATCTTGAAATTTCAAGCAGTCAGCTAGATTAATTCGATTTGCCAGTCATATTCGGCATATTTTATGCTTGATAGTTTTACCTGCTTACGACACTTTTAACCTATCACTAACTCGTTAGCAATAAAACAGGATTATGTGTTAAGCGTGTTTTTGAACTCGGTTACGACGACGATCTGCGAGCATTAAATTATTTCTCGTCAAATAAAAGGCTGAAGGATGCGGCAAGGGGGCGTATCTCATGAACAAACGACAGATCCACTATTAAGATAATTTCGCCGAAAACTATTATCATTTTCGCGGCTGCTTCCGGATCGTGACATTTTTACGAAAATGAAACAACGCCGAGCGTAATATAAGGCGAAGAGACAAGGGTGCCAGCGATGCGATGTACACAAAGCTGAAAACTTTCGGACATGGAAAGATAATTTATCAAGTATTTGTCGCCGTGAAAGAAGAAGCACACGACGAAAAGAAGTCGCTTTTCGAATACGAGACGATAAAAATAAAAACAAAATGTTTTCTTATAATTTAATTTTTTCTCTATCATCGCCGCACACTTTAGTTGGAAATTATAGTGAGACGAGTCAAGGAGTAGAAAGTCGATGTTTTTTTCACTTGGGTTAGAAAAAAACCTCGATAATATGAGATTTCCTTTGGAAAATTTCATTAGTTCGAAAGCTATTTGGAATCGTGAAAGAAATCGTTATAGTCGAACGAAAGCGTAAAATGGAAAATTACGAATGAATCAACAAACAGTATCTCGGTATTAGAGATATGAATCTCGCGAATCGCTTATACGCATTTCGATTGCGGTATAAAATCGCGTACAAGTGTATACTATACTCGAGTTGGCTTCTAAGCTAAAAACTGATACACACAGTTTTCGTATCAGACGAAAACTAAGTGCCAAATTTACACAATGCGCCTTTCGCTAAGAGCATCGACATGAATAATAAATGTTTCAATAAGAAAAGATACATGTGTTGTAAACTAGGCCATCCAACGCAGTTATACAGTTACCCTACGAAGTACCCAGCTACCTAGTACCTATCCACGAGTACATATTATATCAGCAAAGAGAAAATCGAACTCGAATGGATTACGAATATGTACCTACTGATATTTCAGCTCATTCGATTAAAGCTAATCTCAGAAGAAGATAGGGTAGCGGATGATTTTCGAAAATTTTCATAATAAGGTAGATTAGAACATCAGCAAAAAATCCATTTTGAAAAATTTGAGGGGCAGGTTAAGATAATTTTGAATAGAAATGCTCAAAATGAGCTATTTGATTTCTTTGATTTTCAAAATCAAATTTTGGGAATATGAGAATACAAAAAATCCTACGCCAATAAAAAATTAAAGTTTTTTTGATTCAATAGATCTACTTTTTTTTTTTTTGAGAAACCAAATCAAAATTCTGAAATATAAAATTTGAAATAAATTCATTTAAAAATTCAATTTTTTTGATTAAAATTGAAATTATTGCGAAGTAGGTATCCGAAAAACTTTACTTTTAACCAGATACAAAAAATTTCATAATTCCATTTTACCTTTCTTCAATTATAATTAGGTGCCTAAATAAGTATAGAAATTATCAAAAAAATTCGAAATTATCGAAAAGCACCAGTTTTGATCTATTTGAAGTTCTAATAAAAATTCAAAATTTCAATTTCCATTTTAGAAAATTCTCAAGAGTCTAATTCAAATATTAGATACAAAATTACTATGCCAAATTCTGAAAAGTTGTAATCGTAAAATTTTCCCAACCCATTAAGAACACCATTTTCATGCCATTTGAACTAAATTTATCGTTGAAATCATTCGAAACATTTTTGAAAACCTTCGAAATGCCATGAAAAGGGTCAAATCATGAAATATGATGGAACCGGTTCAAAATGATATGAAGAAGAGTAAAGTATAAAAAAATTGTTAAATAGGTACACCTATCAAAATTATTACCTATTTTGAAAGATGAATTTTATATATTTTTTAAACCATATTTTTGCATTTTTCTTGCTAATTTTTGGGGTTTTCCCGAATTACAAACTTCGAACGAATTCTTCTGATTGATACGAAGTCGTCGGAGAAAGTACAGACCAGAATATGCCAAAACTGAAAATTGAAAAATTTTCATTAGGAAAAATCAATATAGGTCGCAATTTTGAAATTTATTTTTTTTTGTATTTTGAGGAGTAAGCAAGTGTGATGGTTGAAAACTTCACTTCTAAATTCTTCTCATTCATTATTCATTCCACTCCTCAATCCCGATAACATGCGATAACTTCAACTCCACTCCTTGATTTTTTTTCAAAAGACAAGTTAATCCAATTTTTGTTCTATCATTGAAATTTCATGAAAACTCGAAAAAGAAAAACTGAAAAATTGTTCAAAATATATAATTACACGTACCATATAGGCTTAGAAAATATAACAAAAACAGGAATCGCCAAAATTACCTCGAAGAATGATTTTAAGGGTACGAAGGGTACCAGTTTTGAAGCTGCTAGGCTTGGCCTTTGATTTTTCGAAATCCAAAAAGTCATCAACCATCTAATAGAAATTTTTCAAATCTAAAAAATCAATTGGATTCCTTGAAATTATCCATGTCCAAAAACTCTAAAGTCTGACGAAAAGTCCAAAGTAAGGTTTGATTTGAGTTAGCCTCGGAACTGGATACTAGCTTTGGGACTATTGTTGAATTTTCATGAAATAGCTGAATTTTAAGTCCATAAAGACGTGATATTTGAAATATTCTTCAAATTTTTAAAGTCTAAAAAGTTATTTGAATTCTGAAACAAGTTTTAATTCCAAAAAAGTCTGACAAAATATCTAAAAGTCAACGTAACAGATTTTTGTGAGTGAATTTCGTAATGAAATTTCCTTGAAAAATTTTCGAAGTCCAATTCCAAAAACAAAAAGTCAATAGATATCTAAAAAATTTTCCAAATTCAAAAAAGTTTGAAAAAAGGTCTAAAAATCAGCGTTAGGTGAAAAGCAGTCAGATGAAACGACTAATTTGAACTTTCTTGAAATTTTTCAAATCCATAAAGTTAGAATTTTCCAAATCCAAAAATTAATTTAAATTTTTCAAAATTTTCAAAATCCAAAAAGATCTTTAAAATTTTCCAAGTCCAAAAAGTCAGTGAAAATCTGAACATTTTTCCGTCCAAAAAAGTCTGGCAAAATGTCTAAAAGTCATCGCTCAAAAGTCAACTGACAATAACATTTTTCAAAATTAAAAACGTCAGAATTTCTGAAAATTTCCAAGTCCAAAAAATCGTTTGAAATCTTGGAAATTTTCCAAATGCAAAATAGTCTGACAAATTGTCCAAAAGTCAATCTCTGAAACTTTCCAAGTCAGAGAAGCGTGCCTGACAAAACTTGAGAAAGTTATCCTGATTTCTAGGATTTTCTAAGTTCAAAAAGTCTAAATTATTTGTCTGACAAAATGTCTAAAGGTCAGCATTATCTCTGAAATTTTTCAAGTCCAAAAAAGTCTGACAAAATGTCTAAAAGTCATCATCGGAGAACTCTGTGACGAAATTTCGTCAATTTTTTTGCAGAATTGCCCACAGTAAAAGCATATCCTATGCTAAAAACGGAGGAAGGAGTCTAGAAATTTTTAGTACTCCTACTCCGATCCAAACTCTTTTCAAGAACATTCCATTGTGAGAGTGTTTTTACACAAAATTTTTCAGATTTCAAAGGGTCATTTGGACTTGAAAAATTTCAGAAATTCTGACATTTTCGATTTTGAAAAATTTCTCAACTCCACTTTTCTAGCACTAATTTTTGAGGGGAGATTTTTTGGGCCGAAAAGGAAGACAAAATTCAGGTCCGAGCTAAATAAATATCCACTTTGACATTTTTTCAAAAATATTAAAAAAATGGTTTGCAAAAAAAGAGTGCATTCCTCTGAAAAATTACTTCATGAAGTTGATTTTAATGAATGAGACCCACTATAAGTTGAAATAAATCAAACTATAACCTAATGACATTGCAATTATCGTTCTACAGGTATTTTATTTTTCATTTTATTATTTCATATTACTAATTTATTCATTTTTTCTTCATTTTTTTTTTGTTTCTCTCATATTTTATCCTTCAATTTTCTGATTTTTTTTCAGATTTTGCAACAATTTCTTACCGAAAGCCCTTCCAATCAATTTTACAAAGAAAAATACTAAATTTAAAGGATGCTATGTGATAATTCATATGATCACATCGTAATAATTAGGTACCACCGCGTTCAACCTGAACCACTCCAAAAAAAAACCTCAACTAAGAGCACGAAATCATCAACTCGACGATAATTAATACAATTGGCACGACTTGACGACATTTCAGTACAAGTACGACACGATGATATCGTAGAGTGGAGTTTTCAAAGCATAAAACCATCTGGTACTAGTTGCAACGAACACATATAGCGATTGCTAAAAGCGAACTAAAATGAAATTTCCTTTATGCTTTGTTTACGCGTAAATTATACCATCGTAAAAGTTTTCCAACATCGTGTAACCATTCACCTAAATACACAAATGGATAAGAGAACCCTATCGGGTATTAAATTCGCAACCGTTTTCCATTCTCGTTCGCTATTTCATATTATAATTGTTTAAATATTAAGATACGTTAAAGGAAAGCCATTTCTTTTTTTATATCATTTGTTATACCTCCGAGGCAACTATAAATTTAAATTATTAAAAAACTTTCGATTTCTGTGAAAAAAAAATTTCGAGCTGACTCCCCCCGCCACTTCGCCTTCCACCATCTTGAGTCATTTTTCCGGTAACATAACGCGTATATGATTAATGAGAATGTTTTTTTCCCTCTACTCCCAAAGTATGATTACACAGAGTTTGAAAATTAAAAAGAAAGAAAAAAAAAAGGTTTTTCAAAGTTTTTTTCCTGCTCTTTTACGAGTATAGGTCTAAAGTTTTTTGTTTTAGCAACGCGGTAATACTTCACATTTTTTCTTTCGGCGTTTATTTTAAACATGTAAGACATTTACAACGTCGAGTCCGCGTTTATTTTTCTGCTTTTTTTCACAACAGTCAAATCTTGAAACGAATTAGCAAAATAGAACGTACGTTCATTTCGAGCTGATCTCTCTATCATTTAGTAAAAACTCTCTCGAGTGGAATTACCTCCCTAAACATAGCGGAATGAAAATGGAACCGGGTGAAGAGCACGTAAGAGGGAAGAAAACGACTAATAGATAAGGCAACGGTATCATAATGCCAATCTAATTGAAAAAGTAGTTGGAATACGGTTAATACGAGTCTCGTTTGATGTGAAACGTTGGTTGGGTGGTTGCCGGCGAAGATATTTTGTAAACATTGTCGACAATAGAGGAGTCATTCGAATTGAGAATATTTTATCGTCGTCGACAAAGTTAAGGCGAATATTGTCGATATAAGCTCCAACGATTACGTTAACATTATAGAAATTCTAGATAGGTAGCTATTTTTCCACCGACAAGCGTTTCCAAACGGAGAAAATATCCACCTTGTGAGAAAATTTCACTCTGTATCAATTTTCTTCTCGTCGCGTCGACTATAGTAAAGAATGATAGGCCTACGTGCAACGTACGAGTACATGACATTCGAATACCTACCGAAATATTAATCAAATACGCGTAACATCATTTTTTAAACATTATTCCAGCCAAATTCTTTCGCTGAAATTCCACCGATGCTCGTTTCAGTAATAAATGTTCTTCTTTTTGTACCCCTCCGCCTTTTCCTTCGCTTGTTCGGCTCGACGCGACGATACACGCAGCGAGCTTACGATTTTACCAAAAGGCGAATATCGTTTCGTACAGTTTTTGAATGACGTTTCAAAGCAATAATTCGAAATTTAAAATGACACTTGCTTTTCAATTGCCTTAACACGACAACGACGCGAAATACCAGCAAAAAATCTACCATTCTTCGAATCCACATGAATAGTTCATTATCATACCACCGCGTATAATACTCGTAAAAATCTGCTCATTTTCCCCGCGAATTACATTAAGATAATTATATAAAAATAAATGTAACGAATTCCACAAAAATACACATATACGTACAGGGTGTTCTAGTAGTAGTGCACCGCCTTCAAACCAGAAATGCAGCTACCCAAACTACATAAGTGTATGTATGGTTGCCGACCCCGGGATTTGGAAGGGCAAAGTTATGCATTTGCCTTGGTAGATGTTTCAAAAGGTTGAAACTCCACTGATAATATAGATAGGCAATTTCTTTTTAAAACTTTCTTGTGAAACTTTTCAAGCTCTACAAAATAAGTTATATTCGTGTTTTACCTAACTCTAAAATTGAAGGAGCTACAAAGATTTGAAAATTTGTAGGCTTTAAAACTTCTTCAATTTTCAAATTATGCAAAATTTTGTAAAAGTCGTTTTTTGATAAGCTTATTGAGTTCTACAAAAAGAACTAATAATTTTTTGTTCAGCTCCAAAATTGAAAACACGAGAGACCATTTTGAAAAAAAAATTGAATTTTGAGAAAATTATGTTCAATTTTAAAGTTAAGCTAAAAATTATTAGCTCAATTTGTAGACTTCAAAAAGCTCAACAAAATTTTCACGACTTGAAAATTGAAGAAGTTATGAAGCATACAAATTTTC
Organism: Pseudococcus longispinus; assembly: GCA_900064475.1. NCBI lineage: Eukaryota > Metazoa > Arthropoda > Insecta > Hemiptera > Pseudococcidae > Pseudococcus > Pseudococcus longispinus. The sequence continues at coordinate 34,485 of FIZU01022607.1, read as the reverse complement.
AATTCATTGTAGTTCCTTCAATTTTAGACCTAGGCTAAACATGAATATAACTCATTTTGTAGAGCTTGAAAAGTTTTGCAAGAAAGTTTTAAAAAGAAGTTGCCTATCTATATTATAAGCGGAGTTACGACCTATTGAAACATCTACCTAGGCTGGCGCATAACTTCGTCCCTTCAAATCTCGGAGTCGGCAAACATGCATACACTAATGTAGTTTGGGTGGCCGCATCTCTGGTTTGAAGACAGTGCACTTCGACCGGAATACCCTGTAGACATATTCAAGCTCTACAAAATGAGTTACCTTCATGTTTTGCCGAACTCTAAACTTGAAGGAACTACAATAATTTGAAAATTTGCAGATTTCATAAACTCCTTCAATTTTTAAGTTATGCAAAATTTTGTAAGAGTTATTTTTGTCAAGATTTTTGTGCTCAATGAAATGAGGTAATAAGATTAGGATAGGGGGTACTAGCACCCAGGGGATCTTTGGTCACAAGTATATGTGTAAGTATTGTACACGAGTATATACCACCAACTGTAATCCACTTCAGCGTAAAAACAATCCTAGCGTACCAAATTCCCATATTTCTCATGTAGCTTTTGTGGGGTCTCATCTTCAAGACTCCACCCTAGCCGCCCTATGGAGTGTAGAAAAAATTTGAAAATACCGCCTAGTCAGAAATTTCATGTAGATTAACTTTAATGAAGGTTATTTTCCCTCCAATGTTAAACGCATACAATGGGTACTGCGTATGAGTGGTAACTTCAAAGACGATTTGCCGTGTTACTATCACTCCTACCAAAAAAGTTTATATGACCAATTTTGTAGGAAATCTAAATCTATACACTTTTTGCATGAAACGTTTTTCCGTGGGATTATTATGAACTGAGATATATGCGATAAAACAAAAAAAAAAGTTTGGGATGCAAAAATGTGGATTTTTAGGGGTGAAGCACCGCTCAGATTTTGGCGGATTTTATTTATGTTGATAAGAACACCTTTACGAACAACTTTATGAAAAAAAAAGTTTCCCCCCTTTTGTTTGAGTAAACGTCGTTTTTTGTCCTAATTTAACTGGATTAAAGGCACTTTTTATTTTTTTTAATGGTGGAAGCTCCTTTAATTTTAGAATTATTCTACAATTATTAGCTTATTTTGTAGAGCTCAAAAAGTTCAACAGGAGTGACTCTTAGAACATTTTGCATGACTTGAAAATTGAAGGAGTTATGAAGCCTACAAATTTTTAAATATTGTAGCTCCTTCAATTTTGGAATTAGGCAAAACATGAATATAACTCATTTTGTAGAGCTTAAAACGTTCTACAAGAAAATTTTCCAAAAGAATTGCCTATCTATATCATCAGCTAAGTTACCACGTTTCGAAACATCTACCAAGACAAGTGTATAAATTTACCCCTTCAAATCCTGATTTTGGCAAACATGCATACACTTATGTAATTTGGGTAGCCGCATCTCTAGTTTGCAGGCAATGCAGTTCTATCGGAACACACTGGATTTTACCAAAAAGGGAATCATTTCGTACAATTTTTGTATGACGTTTTCAAAGCAATAATTCGAAAATGACACTTGCTTTTCAATTGCCTCAACACGACAACAACGCAAAATACCAGCAAAAAATCTACCTACTATTCTCCGACTCGCCATGAATACTTCATTATCTCACCACCCCGTATTATTCATAAAAATCTGCGTATTTTTCCGCAAGAATTACATTAAGATAATTATATAAAAATAAATGTAACGAATTCCACAAAATACACAATTCTTATTCGCCAAAGAAACCAACGACAAGACACATATTACGTATATAGCATCGCAAGCATAATACCCCAACACACATTCCTCCGAGGCAATTTCGAAATTACGAGAAAAAAAACACAAACACGGTCTAAACGTCGGTTTTCTATTTATTTTACATTTATTCGAGTGTTACCCTAGTATCATCTCGGTAAATAATACTTAAACGTAGGTATAGGCTTTCATTCAATTATTTCGTATACATATACATACGTACTCGTACAAGTCTCGTACTTACAGCACTAAAATGCTGCTTCTTCGGTCTCGTATTATAATGTAGTATCGCAGACAGAATGCATATAGATAAGTAAAATGATTTGTATGCGTACTCGACAATGAATAACACTACTCAAGAAAAGAAAATACACACGCCGAGTAAAAAAGTTCAATACTTTACATGTTGTACATACGAACGAATGTAGCTGACGAAGCGTAGTACACCTACATAGACGTACATATTAGATATACGTACGTTCGACGTAAAGTAAATTTTTTTGCACGTATTTGCCAACTCGATGCTCGAAGACGAAGCATAATTCATACTTGGTTCGACACCGCCAATTTGATAAATTTTCGTCGCAAGATTTCCGTATACATTTTACGTATTCCGAGCTCGTATAATTTATTCATTAATTCTTAAAATATGTTTTCTCGCTGTTTTTTCAGTTGATAAGCCGAATCAATTTGAAGATGTAAAAGCATACCTCAAAGATCTCGGTTACGATAAACCAGTGTGGATCGGTTTGCAGAGATTGTACAATGAATCTATGGAATGGAGGTAAGTTGGAAATTTTTTGTTCTGGATATTGATTTATTGTAGGGAAGTTTTCTGTGATGATGACTAGAGGACCAGAGTACCAAAAAGTGCTCTAATTGCTAAAAATTTATCAGTTGGTAATGAAAATCACTGAGACCAACATAAAATTTCATATCAGCACGAAATATATCGTCAGAAAAAACTATCTAAAAATGGCAATGGCAGAAATGCAAGAAAACGTACAAGATTATGCATACATTTTTTGTCCTTCTTTCATTTTGAAAATGTCAACGTCAACGGAGCAAAAAAACCCTCATGATTAAAATTCCAAAAATGACAATTTTAAATTAAATTTGGCTTTTAGAATTTCAAATTAGAAATGGGCTAAAAGGGCATGCAACTGATTTTGGCGAAAAAATTATGAACGAAATAAAGTTACCTACCTACTCAAAATTTCATTGAAATGTCAAAGTGTGAAATTTTCTTCAAAATTTTACAACCTTTTATTGATATTTCAAATTAGTTTTTTCAATTTCAGTAAGAACAAATGGAATTTTCACAATCATTTGAAATCTGAAAAATTTTTCAAGTCTAGAAAATCCAAAATAGTCTGGCAAAATGTCTAAAAGTTAGAGTGATCTCTGAAATTTTCAAAGTCCAAAAAGTTGGCAGAAATCTGAGAAGGAATTTTTTTGTTTGAAGAATTATGTTTAAAAAGTAAAAAACGACTATTTTTGAGCATTAGTAAAAAAAATGTGAAAAAGTGTTGGATTTTGAAATATTGAAAATTCATAAATTTTTAAAAGACAAATCCATTTTTCAATATGCCTGCTTGAAGAGTGAATCTATTTCTCATCAATTTCCCTTCCCTTGAATTGGTCTCAATTTTTTGGACTGAAAAATATAAGAGCTTTTGAGGTTTTGGACAGGCAATCGATTAAAAAACCGTATAATGCGTTTTTATGTACTTAACATAGCAGATTGGACCTAGAAAATTTGAAAATTCTGGCCTTTTTTCTAGATATGGTTGGAGTTTGAAAAACATTCACGAAGTATTACATAATTCTTTTCCATAATTTTTTTCAAAAGTCACTTTTGTGAACGAATGAAGCTTCTAATAACAAAAAGTGTAAGAACCAAAATTGAAGATCATGAAATTTTCTTTCTTTTTGATGCAGACAGTTTTTTTCATAGAAAGCTTAGTTTTCGTGATAATTGCATTAAATGTTTGGAAATTGAACTCATTTCTGTAAACTGTTTTAGACTTTACGAAAATGTGAAAAGTGAACAGTAATTTTGAATTAATAATTTGATATTTGTATATTGGGAAGGATGGGGGGGGGGGGGTTAAAGAGTCACACTCAGCACACCTTGTAGCTAACTTTTTAAAAATTTCAACAAAAATTGATAACAAATTCCCAAAAACTTATCCACAATTTCAAAGCTTTTCTCTCCAGATGAGAGAAAATTTAGTCTTATTTTTTCACCAATATTCGAACAAACTTCATATTTTAGATTTTCTTTAGCTCGAAATTTTGGTAAAAAAAATTTCAATGCTTCGTTTCGATGATTTTTTGACAGTAAGTCCTTCAAGTTTGAAAATTGTTACTCAACTTTTCTCGTTTCTTACGAAGCGTAAGTTATAGTAAGAAAATCATCAATTTGCAATTGAAATTTGTTTCAAATTTAAAAAATTGCTGACCCTTGAAATTCGAATTATATGTAACACGTGTTTTACCTTGCGATGGCGGTGGTTTGTCCATCATATCTGAGGCATTCTGTATTACGTACTTGAACCCCCGCCCCCTCTTCCTCCTCCTCAAGAAACGATTAAAGGACAAAGAAAGTGTGCTAAATTTATAAGAAAAGGATAAACCAAAAAAAGTTAAACGAGAACATCAGAACTTAAATTTCAAAATTGAACTATTTACCTAGCCTACGTTTAAAATCAACACATCACGTTTTAAAATTCACCAGACTGAAAATGAACATAAAATTGTCAATTTTTCTCATTTCGTCGAGAAAATTAGCCTGAAATTTCAAATTCCCAGTCTATTTTACAGTCTGGTGGATTTCTCATCTCGAACATCACTCGGCAATATTCCTTCGACAGAAAAAGACACAATTTTCTCATTTCGAGAAAAAATTCAATCGAAAATTTCTCAATTTTATTGGAACACCCATTACTCGCGTACTCGTATTTCCGTACATCCAAATGTATACGAGTTTCTTTTCTCAATACCCGACAAAAGACACTTTATAACGTTAAAATCAGAAAAAAAAGCTTTTGAGGGAAAATATATCAAGTTTTCAAGAATTTCGTTTTAAAATCCTTCGCCATAAATTTCGCACTCTATAAAACTCAGCCGGAGAATTATTAAAATTGCGGAAAAACTCGTTTATCCACTTTATCGAGTGAACGCACAACTAACAATTTCATCAATTTGACGGTTTATCGAGTAAACCCACAAGGCAATTCGGCGACGTCCAAAATGCAAATGAAGTCGAAAATGTCGACTTTTCTAATTTCATTTGCTTGCCAAAGTTTTAAATTTTATTTTTTTCATATACTTACCCAAACTTCACCATTTTTATATGCTAATCGAGGTGCGAAAAAATTGGCGAAGAATCGATAAATTAAAAAAATTCGAGCAAGTTTTTTCGCGCAACGAAACAAGGCGAATTTTTTTTTCAAGCTGTTTCTAAGGGTGGAAACTTTTGAAATGCGATAATTCGTGTGAAAAACATTATCGAAAAAATTTTCCAGATGTTAAAATACTACACCTTTCTAAGCCCCCGAGTAATTACTCTCTTTTGTACATTCCCATCATCATTCGGATACCGCGTAAATAACTCGGGTTATTCATTTTCATAAAATTATTTTCAATTTAAATACTTGAAAAAAAAAAGAAAACTCGACGAAATGCGAATTATTAAAACGAATACGAAAAGGAGAGAAAAAAAGGATATTTTTTTCAAAAAGCATCAAAAATGTAACTCGACGTCTGTCTAATGGTAATTTACAATTCGGGTGTAATTTTTTTTCACAGAGATGGAAGCGTTCTTTCAACCAACGAATACTGGAAAGAAGCCCCAGACGCGAATCGTTCGGTATGCGTTATGGCCTCACCCGCTGATGATTACCGTTGGATTGCTAACCCGTGCAATGGACCAGGAACAGCTTCTTTCATTTGCGAAATGCCCAGTAAGAGCATATTTTTCCTCATTTTTCTCGCTCGATGAAACGCGGCTGTCGTATTTAAATATTTCCTCGCCCAGCGTTAAAAATGATCCCTTGGCTCGTCGCACCTTCTACGATTTCTTTCGAATTCGTCGAGCGAGATATACTCACGCCATAATACGAAATATTATCTCTATTATATAATTACAGTACCGAAATGGGTGAAAAAATCCGCATGTTTGGAAGCCGTTAATCCGTCAATTATAGTGACGTTCCATCCGGAGAAAACGATGATAAAAGCCGGAACCGTTTGTTTAAATTCCGATGTCAAATATATCGAATGCCACGATCCAGTAAGTTAAATTGAATTATCTAGCTACGTGAAGACGTATACACACATAAACAAAATGTGTTCGGTGGAGAGGGGTCAGGGGGCTAGGACGCGACGAGAGGGAAGTTTCAGGGGGGTGAAAAAAATCAATAAATCTCTATTCGCTTTTATAACAAATGAATTCACTGGGAATGAAAGTTTTCGCGAAATTTCAATCATCGAGAACCGTCGCGTCGTCTCCCCTCCTCATCCTTCGCCATCCGCATCAGTCGGCTAGTAATTAATTTAGACTTTTGGCGAGTTAATTCGAAACAGAATAAAAATAGGTGCCTTTATCACCTACGCAACGCAACCCAACACACTTTGGAACAAACTGCACGAGCCTCCATGTACCGAATACAACAATCGGATTACATTTTTAAACTTTCAAGATGAGCTTTACCCTCCTCCGAACATAATACAATCATAAATAATTTATATTCGCTTTCGTCTTGGTATTTTGCATAAAACTTTCTTTTTATACATTAAACCCAGTCTCGTATTAACAATGTAGTATTCGACGCTATAGCCTGGTAAAAGGCTCGTCGTGTTCACGACGCTATCCAACTCTTCTCGCTCTCATTGTCCGTTCGAAAAACCCATCTCGATGAGAATGAAGACAATACTGCTAGAAAGTTTCTTGGGCGCGCAAACTTGCAAATATTTTTAATCTCTAGGCAACGTTAGTAGCAAATTACAAATTAAAAACTAGATCCCTAAAAGAATCTTTTTCGCTATATAACTCATAAGAGCGAACGAGGCTGTTCTCTCATCTCGGATGATGAATTTTCAAAACGTGTTTTATTTCTTTTACGTACGTAGCTGGAGCTATACGTAGCCTATATTTCGAAACTCGAACGAGTTTTATCAAAAATAACGCGTCAAGGTTACCAACTTGAATCTAACTCCTTTGAAGAAGCGAATGAATAAAACTTTCATGCTGCCATTTATACACGTATTCGGTATATTTGTCTCTTTCACTACAGCAAAAAAGTTTACTCGGGCATTCAAAATGGCAAATAGGCAAGATTTGTTAATCAACTTCTCTCTAATACCGAATAGAATTTAACTGCGAAAAGTTACCTGTAGGTATATATAGGCTACGATTCACCAGCATATGTACCGATGATATCGAAGACCAGAAGGCGTTCGTGAGAATTGAAAAAGTTCCACTTTTCGTAGAGTTCCTTTGATACGCCAGATGGCAAAATTTTCATCATATTGAAGAATGAAAACTTCGTTAGGGTTTTATAACGCCTTAAATGTAATAGGTAGGCAATATATCTGGCACGACCGAATATCTGATTCCGAAACTTGATTTTTTTTCAGACTTGAGATAGAAATTTTATGCGACTAAGAGGGGACTGGGTGAAGGCTTTTGACATTTTTTTGTTTTTTGCTATTTGTGATATTATATTAGGATAGGATAAGTATATTTTAGCGATGACCGAACCTGCAAAAAAGTCACGAAATTTTGACTAAAAAAGTTTAAATCTTGTGTAGAAATGGAACTTATCAGGGGAGTCCAAGGGAGGGGATGTTTTTCAAGTGACCTATGTTTCTTGCTCAAAATTCTAACCCAATCTAAAATTCAACCCAAAATTTGAATTTAGTGCCATCAAAAACCATGAAATCGATATGTATGACGATATGTTATCATTTCTCAGAATTTATGCTTATGTAGCCCCCACCCCCTGCAACCACAATTTTGAAAAATTGCCTGTACACGTATTTTAATAAGTCCAACGCGTCAAATAAGTCCCTGTTGAAAACCATAGTGATATTACGACTTGAAAAAATCTCTATTTATTGTTCAACTTATTCATTCAAGGAATATTGGTGGGGAGAGGAAGGGGGTTGATTTCAAAAAATGATAAAAATCCTTCATGGGTATCGAATTCTAGGGTTTTCGGTGTGCTGAGTTCGAAAATGAGCCTTGTTTTCTAATCAGGCAATTAGAAGAACCATCAACTAGAAAATGACTCGTCACAAGGATGTTTTACGATTTTTTTCAAACAACTTATTATCGTAGGATATGAAACCTGCAAAAAAGTCACAAAATTTTGTCAGAATTTTTTGGAATTGGAAAAATTTTCAGATTTTTACCGACTTTTTGGACTTGGAAATTTTTAGAGACGATGCTGACTTTTACACATTTTGTCAGGCAAACAATTTAGACTTTTTGGACTTGGAAAATTCTAGAGATCATGCTGACTTTCAGACATTTTGACAGACTTTTTTTGACTTGAAAAAATTTTCAAATTTCCATTCACTTTTTCAACTTTGAAAATTTCAAAGATCATGCTGATTTTTAGGCATTTTGTCAGACAAACACTTCAGCCTTTTTGGAAATGGAAAATTCTGAAAAATTTTTCAGATTTCAAACGATTTTTTGAACTTGGAAAATTTTAGAAATTCTGACTTTTTCAATTTTGAAAAATTTTATTAAGTGTCAGTTGACTTTTTAACGATGACTTTTAGACATTTTGTCAGACTTTTTTGGGACTTGAAAAAATCAGAAATCGTAGATATTTTATGAGACATTAGACTTTTTGGACTTGGTTTTGTCAGACAGCCTTTCAGAAATCACGCTGACATTTAAACATTTTGTCAGAAATTAGGCTTTTTGGACTTGGAGAAAAAATTTCACATTTCAAATGACTTTCTGGGCTTTGAAAAATCCAGAAATCACGTTGATTTTTAGATATTTTTTCAAACATTATACTTTTTGGACTCGAAAAAACTTCAAAAATACCATTTACCTTTAGACATTTTGTCAGATAGCCTTTCACCTAAATTTTTTTCAATTTTTTTAATTTTTCGAAAGTCAGATATTATGCTAGACTGGATTAACCTGATTTTTTGAACTAGAGAAAAATTCAGAGATTTTGACTTTCTGGACTTGCGAAAAAGTTTATAAGTTGAGCAGCTGATTTTTCGAACTCAGAAAAATTTAGGACTTGTTAAGATTTTAAACCAATGGGTCCAGGGGGAGGGGAGCTTTCAGGGACCAGTATACTTTTGTCGACGTACCATGATTGCATCTACGAGTAGGTACATAGTTGTGCTGTCAAATAATCGATTATTTTTTCTAAAAAATCGAGACAAAAATGTAGTCGATTAATCGATTAAATTTTAAAACTATAATCGAATTTGAATTTGAATTAAAAATAGAATGAAAATGTAATGAAAATCAATCGAAACTTCATAAAAATTCATGGAAATAATTTCGAGTGTGGTAAAAACTGGTAAAATGTTGAAAAAAAAACTTAAAAATACCTATCAATTATTATTTCGATTACAAATTATAACGACGATCAATTGAAAACCATAATCGAGCAAAAATCGTAATCGACTGAATGTTCATCAAATTCGATTAAATTCGGACTAATCGAATAAACAATTATTTTTGTAATCGACAATACCAATAGTCAGGATAATTATCATAATAGAAGTAAAAAAGTAAAAGAATTATCCAATTCAGAGGTACAAGAATGTTTCAATTTTTTCAAAGTTCAAAACATGAGGTATGATTTTGGAATCAAGTAAGGTATCTGTAAATCTACGTTTTTCCCATTCCCATTACTTATTCCAGAAAAATACTTGGCACAATTCGAAAATAAAAGATTCGCATACAGATTGGGTTCATCGATTCATCATAATTTACAGTACAAATATAACTTCATCAGTTTGAGAAGCCGTAAAATAAAGCAAAGTTGAAATGTTGACAGAGGTGAAAAAAATCATCATAAATGGCAAAAAGGCAAAAACAATCCAAATAAAATTTTTAATCAACTTTTTCAACTTGAAAAGAATAATTTTCAGGGAAAAAAACTAAATCAAAATCCTTCACAAATCAAAACTTGGCATTATTTTACGGTTTCGTAGCTCACACAAGTTATGCAACCTTTTCAACTTCTCAACAAGTCGACAAATTTGCATTTTTTCCAGCAGGGCGTAAATGAGAAAGTAGAAGAGAACAAGAAAATGATCCGGGAACACCTAGTCTGCTCTTCGGAATCGATCGAAACGCCATTATCTCAAAACAACACGACTTCAACCAGCGCTGGTAAAGTTGCCAACGTATTATCCACCTCGACAAGTACCAGCTCCCAAGCACCGATCAGTCTACCAGTCAAAACCACCAAGGCGACGTCGACTCCTTCAACCGTACCAACACCAATAACCAAACTGACCAGTAAAATTGAACTCAAATCTACCGGTGAGTAAACATTCAAAATGCTCTAAAACAATCCTACTTTTTAACACCCGAGCACTGAAATTAATTTTTTATTCAGTTACAGAATTCCCATTCAAAAGCTCGCCTCCATTGAACTTGGTCTCAGAATCATCGACTATCTCGCTCCCTCAAGAAATGTCATTCGCCGAAGAACCAATTCGAGCTTCGAAACCGTTCGTCGAAAAAGACCCGACCGATTTACCCGAACCTAAATCCAGTCTAGTTTTCAATACCACCGAAAGCTCTCAACACAAGAACGTAAATTCGATCAAAATCGGCTTAAACCTGATCCCTACTTCCCAACCGGTCAAAACGAAACCAGAAAAGAGTACCTCTTCGATGCCCGAACCACCCAAAGAGAATTCCGGCATCGTAAGTTATATCGTTTCCGGGACAACGGAAGTGTCTTCGAATGCCACACCGGTAGAAGAATCGCACGAAATCTACAATAATGACAAAGAACGCGAAATTTTCCAAGAATCTGTACCCACATCGGTTAAAAAATTGGTCAAATTAGAGGTAGTCGAAAACGTAGGTAACTCTTTGAAAAACATCGTCTCGAAATCTAGCGAAAGCGAAGAAGACCAAGGCGATCGAACGTACAATATCGAAGGCACCTTCGATTCGAACGACTTCACTAATGTCGACGCTATCAACGTGTACAAAAAAATCGACTTGAGCCCTTCGGTCTCGGAAACAAACGTCAATCCTTCATTCGAAAGTACACAAAAACCAGCTACGGATATCGAAATCGAGAAATCCACTCCGGTATATCTTACCAGTAAAAAACTCGAACCGGAATCGTCACCTGTTTCCATCACTTCCACGTCTAAGCCTACGAATAAATCCACTTCTAGTTCTAGCCCAAACGCCACTCCAAATACGACCGAAAATACTCAACAAATCAGTACGACGACGACGATTCAAAACTTAATAATCCTCGAACCTAGAAACGAAACAATGTCGGACGAAGAAGCCAAAAAGAGATCCGCTCTGCTCAGCGGATCCGAAGAAACCGAAGGCAATTTTCCGTACAGGAAACGTCGTATAATTAATTCAAAACGTCATTCCTTTTATCCTTACTTTTTGGGACGCATTTGGGGTTGAAATTGCACACCATTTTAGTATCTCGCTTTTCGAATAGATGAATATTTTTCTTTCCTTTTTCCCTTTTGTTTTATTTTTTTTTTCTACAAAATAGATGTGTGATAGTAGCGTATTTATTTTCGAATTTTTATTATGTAATTGTATTGGATCTCGCGGTTTTTATTTTTACTCGGTTATAAAATGTTGGCCATTTTTTTTTACTTTGGGAATTTGATTTTTTTAATATTTTATACGAGTTCGACTCGAAAGAATCGAATACGAAAATAATTATGCTACGAGAGAAATTCCATCGATAACAAATAAAAAACAAATTCAATTTACGGAGCAGAATCTCAACAAAAACTTCTTTTTAGTATTAATTTTAAATTCTAAGCGTGGTGTTTTACTGTATACGTGGTATTCCGGTACATTCCATCGATTGTAATAAAATTTATACGGGTTGCTGTTCCCTGTTCCGTTGGCAAAAATTTTGGCTATGTCAACGTGCAGTCGCATAATGTGCAGTTGCTTTATATACAAAAGTACACTCTAAACAGATTACATCGGTGAATTGGGATTACAGATTCGGAGAGAATCAATTTTTTTGAATCAAATTCAACCCAAGATGTAAACAATTCTGCCAATTATATAAGGAAATTCGACGTAATTGTTACTTTTCCTCGTGAATATTGACAAATTGATTTCTTCATTCCCTTATCACATCGCAGAGTCGTCTATGCGTTTATGAAAACAATTATATGCTCTTCACGTGTGTATAATTCGAAGATAATAAATCGATTAAGTACTCTGAGAGGTTTATCAAGACCTTGAACCTACTCAGATATTCTTCACTTGAAATAGACTAAAAATAAGGAAAAAAATATACGACGAAGACTTACGAGCTGACCCATCAAATTGAAACCCACTTGATAAAAGGGGCTGGAATACTCTCAAAAAAATAATCCAACTTTTCGAACTTCGTTTAATTCGTTGATTTGTACTCATTCAACTATTCCAACCATTTTTCAACACTTTGAGATAATTAGTCAAAATTTTGGTACTTTTATCCATCTCTTTTTTAAAATTCGAGGTGGGGAAATGATTCAGATTTTGAGGCTTGGGTTTTATTAGATCATAGATTGAAAAATTTTGATTCTTTTCTTCCATTTTTTTCACTTATTTAGACCTTCTACCCTTTTGACAAAATAAAAAAATAATTGTTTCTTATATCATTCATTTGAATTAGGAATTCCAGTTTCGATTTTATCCTCACATTCTTCCTTGACAAAATACATAAATTCATCCAATAATATGTAAGCATTACTCCAAAAAAAATTTTGTTACTATTACCTAAATTTAAGGCTCCAAGTCGTTATTATTGTTATGAAATAATGTTACAAAACAGAGAAAAATATTACATCAAAAACTGTATGTTATTAATGATTAAGATATAGATATAATTTTTGTGATTTCAACACGATTCAGAATCGAAACTGAAAAAAACTTCCCTCTAGATTTATACAGGGTGTCCGTTGAGTGGTCTGCCAAACTTAAAATTTGGATACAAGGTGTTCCAGTAGAAGTGCGCCGCCTTCAAATCAGAGAGTCAGCCACCTGAATTACATAAGTGTATGCAGGTTTGCCGATTCTCGCATTTGAAGGGGGCAAAGCTATGCAGTAGTCCTGATAGATGTTTCAAAACGCCGTAACTCTGCGAATAATATAGAAAGGCAAATTTTTTTGAAACCTACTTGAAGAACTTTTTAAGCTCTATAAAATGAGTTATATTCATGTTTTGCCTAGGTCTGAAATTGAAGGAGCTACAATAATTTGAAAATTTGTAAGCTTCATAACTCCTTCAATTTTCAAGTTTTGTAAAATTTTGTAAGTCATTTTTTGTTGAGCATTTTGAACTGTACAAAATGAGCCAATAATTTGTGGCCTAATTCCAAATTTGAAAACATGAGAGATCATTTTGAAAAAAAAATTGAAAAAAATTGAATTTCAAGAAAATAATGCAATTTTTCATCTTTTCAGTGGTTATAGCTCCTTCAATTTTAGAGTTATGCTAAAAATTATTAGCTCATTTTTTAAAACTCAATAAACTCAACAAAAATGGACTCTTACAATATTTTGCCTAACTTGAAAATTAAAGGAGTTATGAATCCTACACATTTTCAAATCATTATAGCTCCTTCAATTTTGGAGTTAGGCAAAACATGAATGTAATTTATTTTGAAGAGTTTAGAAAGTGCTACAAGACTGTTTTTAAAAAAATTGCCTATCTATATTATAAGTAAAGTAACGACGTTTTGAAACATCTATCAGGATTAATGCATAACTCTGCCCCTTCAAATCCTAGGGTTGGCATACATGCATACAGTGTTGTAGTTCGGGTAGCTGAATCTCTGGTTTGAAGGCGATGCACTACTATTGTGACACCCTGTATCGAGTGCCACTAAAAAATAACTCTAGATGGATATGTTGCCTATCTTTAAAATTGAAGGGGAATTTTTTTTTTAAATTTGAATTTGAACCAATTTTCAATGAAGGAAGTGGATAGTAAATCAAAAACTGGAACAAACTCCCTTTTTATAATTTTTTGCCTAGTTTCAAAATTGTAAGGACTATAAACGTAAACTGGAACAAAATAATTCTAAATTAAATTTCAATGGGGGTAATGAATAGCACTTCAAAAACTGAACAAATTTTGTTATGATGACTTTCTGCCTATCGTCAAAATTGAAAGGGCAAAGTGATATTGAAAGTAAAAAAAAAAAGGAATTTTGAATTTTTGAACTTACTTGAATGTTCCTAGCCCCTTCAATTTTGATGATAGGCAAAAAATCATTAAACCAAAATTTGTTCATTTTTCGAAGTATTGTTCACTATCCTCATTGAAATTTATTTTAGGATTATTTTGTTTCAACTTACGTTAATAGCCCGTTTAATTTTGAAATTAGGCAAAAAATCATGAGAAGGAAATTTGTTCAATTTTTGATTTACTACCCACTCCCATGATTGAAAATTAATTCCAATTCAATTTTTTTGAAAAATAATTTGCCCCCTTAATTTCAAAGATAGGCAACGTGTTCATCAAACATATTTTTTTAGTGGTACCTGGTTATATCCAAATTTCAAGTTTGGCAGGCCACTCACCAGACACCATTACTCCGATCGCATGAAAAAAGCTGATCTTTATCAACTTTTATCGAGAGATTGTATCGATTCTAAATCGTTAGTTTTAAACATAACTTTAGAATAGTAAAATTTTCGTTAAGTATAAATTTCGATTCAATTCGACAATTTTATTTGATTTTTGCACAATTACTTTTACATTTGTATTAGACTCGAGTATTTAAGGCTTTGAGAGAAGAAAAAAAAAACAAAATTATAAATAAACTAGTGCTACTAAAAGGTTTTACGTTTCATTCATTCAACGTAGGTAACTTTTCTGCCTCAGAAGTCAGAATGGCTAATGTAGGTAAGTCTGGGAACCTATGTAGAGAAGAGAAACACGAATGTGATTTCGTGTGAAACAAAAGCTAGGTAGGTAAAGCTATACACAGTTCTCGTAGGTAGACTAATGTCAAATTTCTTGCAACGCGCCAAATCCTGTTAATACGGTTAAGCCGATACGATTCTCATGGGAGACAGATAATAGGTCTTGGTTAAATTTGTATTCGCCCGCCTTTGCCTTTTACCGCACTGTGGCGTTTTTAAGATTCTGTGGTCTTTTCGTATAAAATCGATTTAGTATTGGGAAATGAGCAAGAGGAAAGAAAAAGCTTAAAGAATCTCTAGTATCATAAAAACTTTCGAGTTCTTTTCGGCTTCGCAGCAAACTTTTTTGTTTCAGTTTCTTGATTGTGTTTTATTTGGGAATTTTCCGCTCGTTAAAGGCAAAAAAGCTAAAGTAAATATTTATAATGGTATTTTATTCGATTATCGTCGTATATAAGAATTGTACTCTGTGAACCATTAATATAAAGGATTAGGCATTTCTACTCTTTTTCTTTTCGCTTCCGTAGTTTGATGAACAATGATGACGAAATTTTCGAAAGTGATAAAAATTTATCGGCGAAAGTATTGGGAGAAAAATTGAATGCTTTCCATAACTATGTTATACTTATACTTAAACACGATGTTTACACGAGAAGGAAAAAATAAGTTATTGGATGAAACTTTTCCCCCAAAATCGAAAAGTCTTCAGACAATAGAACTTGATGTAAAAAGCAATTCCATTTTGTATATTAACATCTCTTATTCTCGTAAAATATGCATACGAAGGGAGTTTTAGAAAGTTTCATTCTATTCTCATTATGTAAAAGTAGTAGTAAGTTAATCATAGTTCACTTCCTTTCATTTGAAGATGGATGCATCAACTCGAAGTCGAACCAGACAAATACAACCAACAAGTAGGTAATGACTTATACAATTTTATGCTGGTTGAATTTTGTCTTATAAACTAGATTGTTGAATGAAGAAACATAGATATAAATAAATTATTTCGAAAAAGTCGAGTCAAGACTTCAAAACAACACGATGAAAATTCCATTTGTTGAAAATTTAATGTAGACCTTGAACGTGAACACAATGTTCGGAAAATATAGACAATTTGAAAAAATGCAATGATTGCGACATTTTGTTTAAAATTATCCATGAAAAAAACTTTTGATGATTCGACATTTTTCTGAGAGCGAGAATTGCTTTCATTATAATTAGCAAGTCATCTGTAATTTCTTCGTTTCTTTCAAGTTTTTAAAAAAGAAAATTTCAAGTCACGATATTCATCGATTTTTCTCAAGTCATAAAACAATAAAATTTGATTTTAAAAAATTAACGAAAAATGTAAAATCATTCAAATGAAAAAACTAAACTCATTCGTAAAATCAACATTTTTGACAAAAAGCTGTAAAATCAAATAGTAATTTTGAGTTTAGTATTCTCATTTTTTCAGGTTGAAAATAATTAAACTAGCGATTTTTAATAATCTAAAAAAAGAAGGGGGAAAAAATAAAACAGAGACTACAGAAATGCGATTTGCAAAATAGATTTTTCCGGGGAAGGGGGGGGGGGGGGTGATTTTGGATATATTCACTCCTCCAGAGTTTATAGAAACAAGTTCAATATCAAAACATTCTCTGCGATTATCACGAAAACTAAGCTTTATATGAAAAAACCTATCCGCATCAAAAAGAAAGAAAATTTCATGATCTTCAATTTTGGTTCTTTGAACTTTTTCCATAGAAAGCTTCGTTCGTGCAGAACAGACGTGTAAAAAAATATAGGGAAAAATCATGAAATACTTCGTTAATTTTTTCACACAAAAAATTGGTGAAAATCAGGTGTATCGGAGGGGGGGGGGGGTCGTTGAGAAAATTATGGCACTCGTGCAAAGTTTTTGGCACATTCAATGGTAAGCTCTGGCTAGGCCAATGAAATTATCCTCTAGTGCCAAAAAGAGGTCTATTTTGGTGAAAAATCAAATAATAAGTAAGTATACCTATGCTCAAAATTATGAAATTATTTTCAAAATTCTTGAAAATTATGAAAATCATTTTATAAAAAATCATTCAAAATTGTAATTTGAAAACATGATTTTTCTCACTATAAAAATCATTAATTACCAAAAAAAAATCTTCAAATTTGAACATCTTTTTGACCAATATACATAATTAAAGCTTTGAATTTTAAGTAAAAAAATTTAAAAATTCGCGCATATTTTAGGCATGCATTTTAAATACTCAAAATATGCGTTTTTGAGCCCAAATATGCAAAAATCAATACGGGTGTCTATGGTAAGGATTTTTTGCACTGAAGAAAATTAACAATAAAAAATTAAAATGAAACGAAAAACTGAGCAGCAATAATCAAAAAAGAGTTTTTATTCAAATTTGAACACTTTTTGGTGGCATTTTTTACAGTTTTGAAATTTTGGCAGGAAAAAAATTGGCCAGAAATCAATTACTTCAGCCTGATTTCGGCAAAACCTCAAAACATACAAGAAAAAAGCGAGAACATGTCGAAATGTGCTCAAATATGCTTTTTTCACTCTTAAAATATGCAAAATATGCATTTTGGGTTGAAATATACAAACTATGCAAAATGAAATTGGGCTCAGTCGTCAGGAAATTTTATGATTCCTATACATCCTTTGAAATATTCACTTTTTCTTCACCATAGACAAACACGCAACTTGATAAAATTCAAAGCTTTGTACATAATTGTGAAGTCTCATAGTTTCAGACAACCCCAATTTTCTACTCATTCATCTACCATTTTTTGCTCACTACCATGATTTAAATTGTAATTTTAATGATTCAACTATTTTTTTTTTCACGAAGAAAAATCATGTAAATTAAAATCATAATTATTGTGATTTTAAAAAAGTGAATTGCTATTAAAAATACTTGTAGATCAAGTAACTTCAGAGTACCGAAAAAAAATGAAAACGTTTATTCTTCCATTTCTTTCATAATTCGTTTTAAAAATTCATTCGCAGAAATTACCATCCGGTTTCCCAAATTTCAACAATGTGTTTTCCTTCCATAAACACGTATTTTCTGGCCAAACTAATGGTCATACGAAAAAAATGCTAAGAACCTAAGTTGTAGAGCGTGAATTTTCTTTCTCATACGAGCTGCTAGTCTTTATCTAGGGGGCCTAATTTTCGAGATTTTTGCAGTCAAAGTTGGTAATGTAAACAAATCAAATATATTTAATTTTGAACTTTGACTGCAAAAATCTTGAAAACCAAGCCTCCTAGAAAAAAACTAATAGTTCTTAGGGGAAAGAGAATTCCAATCTCTAAAACTTTGGTTCTTAGCATTTTTTTCGTAATACCCCTTAGTTCGGCCTCAAAGTCCATTCGAAATGGGAATCAGACGAGGGAAACTGTCTTATGCTCCCCTCCCCTGTATTTCTTACATTAAAATACTCAAACAATAGCTGAAATCAAATCGACCAAAAAATCGTCGCAGAATTCACATACATCAATTGAACACCTAATTAAATCGGAAAATTCGATTCTAATAAGTATAAAAGACAATCAAAACAAATGGAGAAATGATAAAATCCTCGAAGAAAGCCCGCACCACCCTCAGCAACCTGTTATCAACACCTTTCTCGTTGTTAACGAAAAACTTAATTTATTTGACGATTTCCACACAATCAAAAGCTCACTGAAGGGATCACAACAGCCGTTTTTCTTCGTCATCATGTAAAATTTACCCTTATTTCCTTGAACATTCAACGCACGCAAACCCTCGTAAAGTAAAAAAGTTGAAAAACTTTTCGAGGAGCCCCAACCCCAACTCGTACGAAGGAACCAACACCAGGTTACCAACAATGCACACATGTTCGAGTACCCATATCCTTGCAATGCTCAACGTAGGTAAGGTACCCTTTAGAAAGCTGTGGTTATCCGCACTGACAATCGATATTACTAATGGATCAATAATCCTGCCATCAACAAGTTAGCTGGCGTGTAAAAAAGTAACCCTTTGAATAAATGACCAATCATCGAGCAATCAAGGTGACACAATAACAACGTTATTAGCTTTTGAAAAACTCATCACAAGACAATCAAGCATTTTATAAAATTATATAGCCCAGGTATAAATGGTAATTTTCCATCGGATAATTCCATTCCGTTCGAGTATATAAAATTCATAATACCACGTCATTAGTAACTTGGTGCTTCGAAAAAAAAACAGATTCGATCAAAAGAATCACGTGTTCCGTACATAACCCGGATCAGTTCAACTCATTCAACCCTTTACTTGGTGAAGAAAAAATACCAGCAACAAGTAGGAAAACTTGTTTAACCGTAACTCCTTCGTGAAAAGAAAAAATTCGAAATTTAGGATAATTCGAACCACGACGAAGGCAATTATAAACCAAATAATATACCCCGAGTAAACACAATAAACCCCGCCGTCTTCCGTTCGCGTACCCATTGGGACGATTTTTCATAGAATATTGTCGCATTAAGAATTTTTCTTCTTTATTGGCTCGAAAACGCGATATTTAAACTAACGTCTGTGTTTCGGTCACGCAACTTATAACACGGATTAATTATACATGACGTATCACCATCGTAGTAGAGCTTGGTTTTTTTCATTTTATTTTCATTTCTATACAAACGTCAGATCGTCGTGTTCGCCGCGTAGTATTCTCCACACACATAAAATCGTAAAGTCAAACTTTGTTAAATATCGTTTGTTGCGATGTGAAAAGTGCGCGTGAAACACGTATTCGACAGTTTCGTTCGGCTCGGTCCGGCTTGGCTCCGGCTGTCTTGAAAATACGTTATGAAAGTATACGACGACAAGAATGAATTCAACGAGAATATTTTCTGCATCGAGAAAACCGACTACGAATTGGATCCCGACTACGGTTGGGGTCCTTGTCACGAAGGCGCTCGCGAACTAGCCCAACTTTACGATAAAAGTAAGATCTAAGTATCTCGATAATTCTCTACTTCATTTTTAAAATTTTCCTCCCAGAAGCCGTATATTTTTTCCAAGTGTGGAGTGAAAAATGATTAAAAATATGCGTGATGGTTTCCAAAAATAAACCCATGTCGACGTCTTGTCTGTTTTCCAAACGCACGCTTTTCATCGTGGTATCATTTTATAATGAAATGTTGTTTCGTGCGAAAATAGCGAATTTTTTTAGCTAATTTTATCGATTTTTTATGCGAATAAAAATAATGAATAGATAAAAATAACGCCATCGAAATAACCTCGAGTAAAAATAAATTTAATTTATCTAGTCTTTAGTAAGAAAATTTCGGTCAATTTTGACGTTTTTTGAAGCGGTTTCAAAATAATGCTGATGGTGCTTTTTTTTTTCAAAAAGTGATTTGTAAAATAAACGACAGATCGAGAGAAAAGAGGAGAAGTGAAGGGGGAGTGAATTTTGAAGATATTTTTCAATTCGCGTGCCAACGATTACTGGAGAAATGACATAACTGATGGTGATCACGAGGGCTAGGAATTTCAGTCCTAAAATTGCCAGATATTCCCAGTTAATGAGGTCATCATTGGTCAGGGGTATCGAAATTTTGATTTTTTTTCACACAATCTTGAGAAAATAAGTCAAATTTTGAAACAATCTAAATTATTACAAGTTAACTGACCATTTTATAAAATTTTTCAAACTCGGAAAATGTAAGATTTTTTGAAGTTTTCCGAATCCAAAAAATTGTTTGAAATCTGAAAAAATTTTCAAGTCCAGAAAATCTAAAATAGCTTGACAAAATGTCAGAAAGTCAGCGTGATGTCTCTGAAATTTTCCAAACCTAAAAAATCAGTGAAAATGTGAAAATTTTTCCAAATCCAAAAAAATCAGGCAAAATGTCTAAAAGCCAACGTGACGTAATTTCGCGAAGTTTTTTGCAGTTTTCATATCCTATGATAATGAGTAGTTCGAAGAAAATCGTAAAACATTGTTGTGACGAGTCATTTTCTAGTTTATGGTTCTTCTAATTGCCTGATTGGAAAACCAATCTCGTTTTCGAACTCAGCACACCAAAAACCCTTGAATTCGATACCCATGAAGGATTTTTATCATTTTTTGAATTCAACCCCCTCCCTCTCCCCACCAATATTCCTTGAATGAATAAGTTAAACAATAAATAGTGATTTTTTCAAGTCGTAATATCACTATGGTATTTAACAGGGACTCATTTGACGTGTCGGACTTATTAAAATATGTGTGCAGGCAATTTTTCAAAATTGTGGTTGCAGGGAGTGGGAGCTGCATAAAGATAAATTCTGAGAAATGATAACATATCGTCATACATATCGATTTCATGGTTTTTGATGGCACTGAATTCAAATTTTGGGTTGAATTTTAGATTGGATAAGATTTTTCAGCGAGAAGCATAGAAGTCATTTGAAAAACATCCCCTCCCTTAGGCTCCTCTGGTAAATTTCATTTTCATACTACCCATAAAAGTATAAAACAAGTGAATGGAAATCTGAAAAAATTTTAATCCCAAAAAAGTCTGACAAAATGTCTAAAAGTCAGCGTTAGGTAAAAAGCTATACGACAAAACTCTGATTTGAACTTTTCTCGAAATTTTTCAAATCCGCAAAGTTGAAATTTCCCAAATCCAAAAAGTCATTTGAATTTTGAAAAAATTTTCCAAGTCTAAAAAAGTCTGATAAGATGTCTAAAAGTCAGGGTAACAAAATTTCGTTGGCCTAAAATTTTTCAAAATCGAGAGTCAGAATTTTCGAAATTTTCCAAGTCCAAAAAGTCAATGGAAATCTAAAAATGTTTCCAAGTATAAAAAAGTCTAAAAGTCAGCGTAACGGAATTTAGTCTCTTTTTTTGCATGTTTGGTCATCACTAAACCATATCTCATATCTTATGCTGCAATTGGAACAATACATTTTGAAAATAGTACGATTTTTGAAGAAAAAAAATAAATTCATTTTTCATTCGATATATATGGTGGAGCGCGAAAAAAAAACATAACTCGGATTTTAACCAAATTCAAGAGGGCGGTTCATATTTAGTTGGGGATGAACCATAGAAAATTTTAGACTCCTAGCTCAAAGGCCCTTAATTTGGCCATAAAATCATGTTTATGGACATTTTTTTCATTTTCAAAACCGTCGACTTATATTATAGGCTAAATTTCTCATAAACATGATTTTTCTGGCCAAAGTAAGGGTCCTACAAAAAAAATGATAAGAATCAAAATTGTAGAACTTGAAATTCTCTTTCTGCTGAGAGCGATTAGTTTTTTTCCAGGAGGCTTAGTTTTCTCATTTCTGCAGTCAGAAGATTTTTTTCTCATTTTCAAAACCATAGACCTTCTTTGTGGTTGTGGGCCACCCTGTAAATGCAAATTTTGAAAAGTTACAAGATGAAATCTTTGATCTTTTTTTCAATTTCGTGTTCAAGAAAAACCCTACATTTTGGTTCGAAAATCGACGATTCGAACTGAGTTTCGGTAGAATTGTTGCAAAAATCCTATCTACAAATTAAACACTTTCAATGTGAATGACTCATAAGAAATACGTAGAACTGTAGATTCATACGAGATTAAAATTTTTTTCGAATGTCAAGCGTTCTAAAATACCATAAAAGTAAGATACCTGTATAAACTGAAAGTGAAAAAGAAAATAGGAAGCCATAATAATGAAACTAATACCAAAGATTCATTAACCTGTTGATAATTTTAGCAATATGTTACACAATTACACATTCTGGTCCAAGAAACCCCTCCTAATGCTAACGTTCAATTTACAAGACTTCAAGTATAATTGAATTGAGTCATTAAAGTACTTATGATCTTATCTAGAATTTCTCCGAATCCTCAACCCTTCTTTGATTTCATCACTGGGTGAAAATATATTCAACTTGACCTCTTCAACTTCGAATACAGAAAGGTAACTCAAAATTGAGCCAAAAAATCAATATTTTATACGTCTTCGAAGCTCCTAAAACCATTTATAAAACACCGATTAATAATACAATGACTCAACATAGATTTCAAAATAAAATTCCACACATTCGTACTATACGATACACATACACACAATGTACATTATACATCGAATAATTAGGACAATTGAATAATACCATAGCGTTTAAAAATACACCATATATCGAATGTAAAAAAAAAGTTCTGCATGGAGGTTAATTAAGGCCTCGTAGAAGCCACTACAGGAATGCGTTGCGTGTAAAACTTTGAGAACCATTTAAAATTACATGCAATTGTTGAAAAGCCAATACTACAGTACGACACGGATACCTATGTGTAAGAAAGGTGTTCTCGTGTAATTCGAGGTGTTATACGTAAAATCGTAAGTATTACGGGTCGTACGTGTTGATTTATGGAGCTGATAAGCTGGTCGGAAATATACTACGATGTAAGTTCAAGTCTACCTTTAAAATTGATAAGCCATAGCCGAGTAAACAAAGTGAATTTTATCAACACGTGCGCGATTAACCCAAAGAAAAGAAAATTATACCATATGCGGCTTATTTCGAACGGAATGATAAAAAAACACACGATTCATGTGCAGGATGTGAACATCCTTTTCGAAAAGTAACATTTTTTAAATCCAGTTTTCGCCAGTTTATTACTTTCTGATATCTGAACATTAATTCGAATCGAGTAGAGTATACTGAAGTTAGAGGGAGGCGCCAATTGGTACTCGAGGGTTTCTTTTTTTTTCACGAAGTATCACACTCCATCACATTTTATGTACGTAATATTTAGGTATACCAATGCAATCGAGAATAACGTTTAAGAAACGTTATACACTCGAGATAACGATATGCTCTAGTTTTTTTCTCCAACTTTGGAATGTTTTCGCTTTTTAAACTTTCTTCGCCTCCCCTTCGGTGTGAAATTCATTTCGCCCTGATACAGGCATTCGCGCGATAAGCTCGAGTAGTAGACTTGATTCTTGAAACGTGTATCAAATACAAAATGTATTCATGGCACGCAGAACGTGAAACCATAATAAAAGAATAATGGTTTAGAAATTACGTAAAATATGAAAATATACGCTGACTAAAGGAAAATTATTTTTTTATAATGCCTTTTCCGCCTTTTCTTCTTTTTTTTCCATTTATTCGTTCATTCATTCATTCATTTATTTATTTATTCGAAATAAGTACTAGTACACGCGTTTCGTGGAATTATTGATCGAGCTCGTTCGAAGAAACCAGATTGGGAAAATTATCGCCTAGTGATTTTCGTTTTAGTCATTTTTATGCTTTATTCGGAGCTTTAAATCATCCGCGAAGGAGTTACGAAAGTTAAACGTGGAAAAATAAAGTGGGAATTGAATCGAGGAAAGGACATTGATTTCGAACGAAGTGATGTTTACCAAAAATTAGGTATTCATCAATTTCAATTGCAACTTGACACTAATGTAGATGTGTTTTGATAAATTATACAATTTTATCAGACTTCGGTTTCAGTGTAACTCGAGAAAATATGAGGTGAAGAGGGAAAGGAATGTATTCGTAAACAACTACATATGTTAAGTATCTATAAATCAGTTTAGAATCAAATTCATCAATTTGGTGGTGCAAAATTTTTCAAAAAATGCACGTATTCAGGGTGGGATCCAGGGGGTCTGGTCTGGACAAGGGCGCGTCATCTTTTGCTTTTTTTGGAAGATTCGAGGGGATATTTGAAAAAAGTTGTGGAGTGACGTGAAAAGACCACAGGAATTTTTTTGGGCACTTACCTGAACCAACAATCTGTGAACGGGTTTAAAATTTAAAAATAAAAAAAAAATCGAATTTTTCGATTTTTTTATAATTAGTTAGTCGTATTGTTGGTATAAAAAAGTGAAAAAAATACCGATTTCTCTGGATTTTTTAGAGCAAAGTGGGGTTTTTATTCAATTTTGAGATATTCTCAAAAACAACCATTTTGACCATGTACAAATACAAAAATCATCTGAACTCCCTAAAAAAAAAATCCAGAAAAATCGGTAGTAACAAGACGACTAACTACCCACAAAAAAGTCGAAAAATTTGAATTTTTTTTCTGAATTTTTGAAAATTTCAAAATTTTGAACTCCATCTGAAAAATATTGGTTCAAGTCAGGGGCCCAAATTTTTTTCGTTGGTCTTTTGACGTCATCTCGCAACTTTTTTTCGAATACACCTCAAATTTTCCAAAAAAAAAAAAAGTTAAACAAGGTGTCTATATGTATAATAAAAAAAATAAAAATTCTTTTTTTTTCATACTATTTTAAACAAAATTTTGTATTTTTTTGAAAATTTTTAGTGGTTGTTACCATACACCCTCCTCTTCCTATGATAAATTGTATGTACTTTTTGAGCCATTTTCATAATTTTTCATTAAAAAAGGAGGGAGGATGAATAAATCCAAAAAACGTTGAAAAATAATCGGTTGGTAGTTGTAGATAATCGAAAGATGTGCAACATACTCAAAAATTATCGTCCTACAGCAATCAGAAGGTGGAGAAAACTGTTGCATTGTCATTTTTTGACCATAAAAACCCCTGAATGATGCCCTTAACCCACGGGGGAGGGGGTTGATGAGAAAAAAACGATTTTATGTAAACTTCGAAAGATACTCATTCATTATTCTTTCTATTAAAGTGAGTAAATTTATCGAGTTCAAGCCCAAACAAAGCAAGAGCGAAAATTTATGCAGAAAAAATACATTCAAAATTTCAACTTTCACATTTTTTCCAAGATTTCTAACGTCAAGGGAGTCCAGACCGTTTGACCCCCCCCCCCCCCCCCCCCCCCATATACCACTTACTTGACTGGATTCAAAGAACGGTAGGTTTGGCAAAAAGAAATGTGATTTTATTTAAAATTTTGGAAAAAATTTATAATTTTTTTAAAAAAGCAATGAAGTGAACGTATGCGAAAATTTTTGCAAGAAGGGTCATTCAAAGATGAAATTTTTAACATTTTTTCAATTAAAATTTTAATTGAAAAAATATTATCGAAAACAAACTTTAAAATTTAATCAGATTTTCCTTTTTATCTACATTTCGGGCTTTTTGTGTCCAGTAGACACCCTGGTCTGGACCCACACCCCCCTTGACGACTGAAAAATTGGAAAAAATGTTGAAATTTCAGTTTTTGAATATCTTTTTCTGAAAAAATTTTTACCCCCCACCTCGCTCGGGCACAATACGTTTTTTTATTGTAATAAAATAATGGGTAGTTTTCAAAATTTTACACAAAATATTTTTTTTGCGTATATACCTCCTCCCCCCCCCACTTTAAATGACTGTCTGGCTACTCCACTGCTTTATGCCAATAAGAAATACGAGTACATGAATCTCTTGAAATAATTTCGTATAAAATTCTGAAAGTCTTTTTGAAAGATTTGGAGTTATCAATTCAACATAGGTAATCATTCATTGTACAAAAAAACACAATTGAGGAAATCACGAACCGACCGATCAAAACCCAAATAAATCGATTCAACTTTTTTATCGCCAGCACACAAAAAGTTCTTTAAAAGGTAATTCCAGGAAATTCTTCTTCACTTATTTTCACTTTTTCTCGTTTATTTCATTCGAGTTTTTTTAGAACAGTAATTTGCTATACTTAAAGCTAGTAACAGAGTATTTCTGAAAATAAATACCTTCGTGACCAATCAGAAAATTCGCCGCATTTTTATAACTTTTCAGACCTTCTTCTAACCAATTATGTACCTGCAAGTGTCTACATTTTTTTTCTTCGTAAGACGAAGCCATAGGTACTCGAAAATTACTTCTTTTTAGTTGAAAATTTTCAACGAATTAAGTTTTACTATCTTCTTTGAAAACAGGTAACTTTGAGAATTGACATAAATGAAAAAATTCATAAATTTTTTAATTTTCATCAACGAAGGATTTTTTTAATGCGCCCATAAAAAATTATTTCGAAACATACCATGTTTTTTAATTACACGAAGTCGACGTTTCAACTTAAAAATCAGAATTTTGAAAAATTTGTGATTTTCCATCAATTGCAAGCTCATGTAAACGATCCAATATATAAACAAAGCTTGATATTTTTTTTGAGAAAAAAATGAAAATCGCTACCATCAAATATTACAATTTCAGCAAAATCGAGAAACTTAAATTTTTTTGCTCTTTTTCACAAATTGGGCATTTTTGATTTTGAAAAATTTTATATGAAATAACGTTGAAAAAAATTAAAGTTTCTCGATTTTGCTGAAATTGCAATAATTGATGGATATCGACTTGAAACAGACCCCTAGCTCATCTCGGGGGAGGTTGTAAGTTTTCAAAATGGCGTCATTCGGATATTTTAAAAAAAAATTTGGAAAAATGGAAAAAATTAACGAATTTGCTCTAAATGCACCTTGATGGCGTATTTTGGTGTCATTGATGATATATTATAAGAAACAATTTTTTCGACTAGAAATGATCTAGTTAAGGGAGGAAAACATTTTTAAAAATCGGGTTTTTGAAGATTTAGGTATGACCCCCCCCCTGGCAAAAATCAAAAAAATATCTGAGTAGTGTGAAATAGTTTGAAAATTGAGAAAAAAATTTCCAGAGTGCCCGCTCCAAAAATGTGCCTCCTAAGGTAATTCGAAGTTTTCAAAGTCGATTTTAAGGTCATTGTGGGGGTTGAAAAAAATTGAAAAAATTTTAAAACATTACCCTTGAGTACCTGTACCTACATACCAAGTTTGGTGAAAATCGGTTGAAAACTCGAGGAGATAGAATTTTTTCGCTAAAAACACTATTTGGGGGGTCCAGCCCCCAAGGAGTGAGCCTAAGGATTCCGCATAAGCTCTAAAATTATCTTTTACCATAACAAATCGGAAATCCTGAAACTTTTTTTGGAATTCGACAAAAGGCCGATTGACCCCATACCACACTGGAGCGTTTAGAAACAAGAAAAATTCAAAATCATCCGACTATTTTATGGGGGAGGAGGGTGGGGGAGATGCCACCTTTCATTTATAGAAAAATATCAATTTGCTGGAGGAAAAAGAAAAACAGGGCTTTAAAAAATGGCATAATGGCATTTCAGAAATTAAATCTCAAATGTCTCTTATGAATTGAGTATCAATAGAAATGTTTTTCTAATACGATTTTCAAAATAAAAAAATTCATATAAAAACACGTTCATCGAATTCTACTCGTATTTTCAAAAATAAAATTGCGATATCTAATTTTTCAAGAAACATAAAATTTCGAAACAAGAAAAATTCAAATTCGTTTAACTATTTTATTGAGGGGCGGTGGGAGGGGGATGTCATCTTTCATAGAAATTAGGGCATTTTTGGGTGAAAAAATTACTTGAAGAATAAAATTAATTTTTTTTTTAAATTCATATTTTAAACACATTTTCAACAGAAAAACGCGACGTTTCACGAAAGATAATCCCAACTGTTGGTAAAAAAAAATAATAATCACCGAATTGAAAAATAATTCATCTTTTATAATCCATACTTTACACATTACCAATAACGTAAAAATAATACGAATAATACTACGTACTACAAGACGTTAATCTCATATAAACGTAAACAAAGGAGAAAAAAAAATGTAAACTTTATAAAAAAAGTAGGTATACGTAAAATAAATATTAACGAATGTAAAAAGAAAACAACGTCCAATCAAAAACATACATCATTTTCGTTATATTCGTCTCACACCAGTCAATTTAGTAAACTCCTTGGTAAACAAATGACACGAAGTGATGTAAAAACTTGTCAACGTTAATTAACTCGTTACAACCAATGCAAACTGCATTCACCAACACGATCCTCGCAATTCAAATCAAAACACCCCCGATAACTTCTCCAATAAGTAGTACTTTTCGAAGGCGAGATAAAAATAAAAAAAAAATACATAAAGGTTGCCTCAAAATTAATAATCAATTTTTAAATGCCAATAATGTATAAATAAATCACAACGTAGTACTTTAAAAATTAATATCATTTTAAACATAACGTAAAAAAATCATTACCATCTTACAAAAAAATCACATTCGACGTTCACTTAGTAATAGTGATCTTTCCCCCGTTTAATAGCAGGGAGTAACAATGTAACTAGGTAAAACAACACGATACAAATTGTGGTGCAATTTATGTGGTAAGAAGATGGGGGACAGGACGACTGAAAAAATAAGGGAGGAGCATTAAGGGATGAGAAAAGCCACGATACATTATACTGATCTGTTCTACTTCGAGAAACCAATCAAAACTTCAAATAATCAAAATTCGATATCACTCTTCTATCGATAGGTCACTGACCCGATTAATAAATCAAATTCAACGATGATCATAATTCATCATATACGAGTACTCTGCCACAGGTACACATGAGGGGGGAGAGAAAAGTAAATTCTTGTTCAGCAAAATCCTTCCTTTTTCAAAATAAAACCCGACTTCACCCGAAGTACTTTAAATATACGTACGACGTACGTAGTCCTTGGAGAAATCGATACATTTTAAACATTAAAATCGACATACGTCTAGGTAGTCGTTTTACCAATGGCGACGATACGAATAAGAAAGCCATTCTCGAGCTAAAACAATATTAATAATGTACCATTGGAAATATGGAAAAACATCACTTCTGACCGTCCGATTCGATCAGACATCACAGAGTTGAAAAAATAACAATTTTCACTTCGATTCGATCCGTAGCCATGTCACGTCAAGGTCGTTAATCAAATTTTAGTCTATCTCGATGATGATTCATATCAAAACTAACTCATCCATATTGTCATTTAAATTTCATCCAATCAACGAATACTTTTCGAAGGAAAAACACCTACGAGCGAAACAAGAAGTGGGGAGAAACGGTCCACAAAACCAACAACTATTGTGATGCAGAAAAATGACAAGAAGAAAAAAAACAACAACACAGACCACGAATATAAACAATTACACAGTAATGGTAAAAGGTACTTAAACTGATGAGGGGGAAATAAAAATACACAAACTTAAACGTTAAAAAAAAAGCGTTTCGAATTTGCAGAGAAAAAAACCGCTTCAATGTGGCGTTATCCAGTCGTTACTCTAAAAATTACTCGCGAGTACGTCTCGCTTTAATAAACCTTATATAACGATGAAAGAATTCCATATCACAGGTACTATAAATTATTCCATAGAAGAAAAAATTTCAAGAATAAAGTCGACCGAAACTCGAACGGCCAGCATCAGCTGCCGTTCAACTTGAGCGAGCTTCTACCTGGGTCCGATGTCGGTACCGAGGGCTGCGCTGCGAACGGTTTCATTAAACCGATGCAATAATCCAGTAAATTTTTTAAAAATTCCGTTTCGCTGATTTCCAAAGCCTATAAAAATACGTCAACGTGAGAGAAAGTAGACGAAATCTTAAATCAAAGTGAAACTTATTATAAATAATATTGAAAAATCAGAAGCTAGGTACGAAATGAATTAGGATCTTCGAAATGAAATGTTGTTAATTCCATCACCCCGAGAGAATGGTTACAAGACATGAAAAATGTAATGAAATATGACCGAATGATTCTAAAATTGATTAGTGGACATGAGCAATGGAATATCGAAATCATAATTTGAAAATTTTCAGGTCTAATTGAAAATACAGTTCGAGAAAATTGATCAAGTTCGACGATGAGTTCGTTTTCAGGAATCGTAAGAAATAAATTATCAAAACTGACGCGAGAAATCGAGCAAATCTAGATTTTCTTTCAAAAGGACCTTCCCTGATAAGATAGGGAAATCAGCTATCGACCTAAAATTCCTCGAAAGTGGTCCTACGTGTTACCCCTGAATTAAAAACTTATCATCGAAATGTTTGACCCCCCCCCCCATTTTAGAATTATCACACCTTACATATCAAATTTTTAATACGCGATATCTTCGTTGGGAGTGAGTGAAAAATTCTGAAATTTTCACACATTGTGGGCACTATATGGGTACATTTGTGGAAAATTTTTCAAAAAAATCTAAAAGAATTTTCTCAATCTTTTTGCATTTTGAAATTTAAAAAAAAATTCAAAATTTTTTTGAGGAGGGGGGGTTATGTGGTTGAATTTTTTAAAAATTTTGTAATACCCTTAGGTGTAACATATATTTTTTTCGAGGCCCAAAAACGACGGAAACATCCTTTAAAAAATTCAAAACTGAAAAAAAACTGCTCATTTCATACATGAGGGGGAAAAAATTTTGAATTTTTTTCGGGACCCAACCCCCTAGTTTGATGTCACTCTATGACAGAATGATGCAGAAAAATTTTTATTCCGATCGATTCATATTAACCCGCCTCTCAACGACCATTTTGGAAATTGAATATAATTAGCGCGAGCTCAGGATTTGCCACGCGTCGTAGTGGAGTAATGTTGAGCTCGGGCTCGTTGTGTTCAATTTTCAAAATGGTCGTTAAGGGTCGGGTTAATATGATTCGATCGGGCTAAAAAAGTTTCTGCATCATTCTCTCATAGAGTGACATAAAACTAGGGGGTTGTCTCCCGAAAAAAAATTCAAAATTTTTTCTCTCTCAGGTATAAAATGAGTAATTTTTTTCATTTTGAATTTTTTAAAGAATGTTCCCGTCGTTTTTGGGCCTCGAAGAAAATATAAGTTTATACCTAAGGGTATTAAAAAATGTTGGAAAAGAATTCAACTATATCATCCCTCAAAATTAATTTTTTTTTTAAAATTTCAAAGTACAAAAAAATTGAGAAAATTAAAAAAATTGTTTGAAAAAATTTCCACAAGTGTACCATAAAATGCTCACAATCTGTGAAAATTTCAGAATTTTTCACTTGGTTCCAACGAAGATATCGAGTCTTGAAAATTTGATATATGGGGGGGGGGATAATTCTGGGATGAGTGGGGGTGGGCGAGTCAAAAATTTCGGTAATGAGTTTTTACATCAGGGGTAATATTTAGGACCACTTTCAAGGAAATTGGGGTCAAGGGCCGATTTCACTATCTTATCAGGGAGGGCCCTTAATAATTATATGAAATGGTTTTTATAGCCAATCCTTTATTTAACCAGATTGCAAAGCGACGATTAAATAAAATTGACAATTCTTATCAGATCATTCCATATTTAGCATTCGTTAGATTAGTTCAACAATCATATAGTAATCATCTGATTTTCATACGAGGTTATCTCGTTACAATAGGATTCTTCGAAACATTTCTATTAAACTGAATTTTGATCAACTTGATGCATTGATCATTCAACGATAGCTTTTTTTAGAAACCAAGTGACACTTGGAAAATACAATTTTCTACATTTGTTCCATTGAAAAATATTCACGAAAGAATCAATCAAACCAAAATCCATCACACTGATCGCAAGTTCAGGTAAATGGATAGAACATCGCGATAAATTCTCTACACAGTCAATTTTTTAGTTACTTGCACAATTCAAAACTATGCAGAAATGATAAATTGAAGAAACATGAAGCATTGGAGGAGGCTCCAAACGAATAAAATAAAATTTCAGATCACTCAATCCAACTCTATTAACAACCATTGAAAAAACTGGTCATTTCGAATTTCAAATTCCCATCTCAATTTATTCTAATATCGATTTACCACCGAAACAGCTTCACAAATCATATCAAAATTCAATCAAAACCATCGAATAGCTAAATCGCCTTCAAGTTGATAAAAATATGGTCAAGAAACGTCGCAATTGACAAATCAATTGATGAAATATTGTAATCATAATCTTAATTTCAACCCACCACCTTCACTTCAATGATTTTCTTACCTTGAGCACAAATTCATAAAGCTTCCGGTATCTTTCCTGGACCAGATTCCTTTCGGTTTCGAGTTGTTCTTTTTGTTTGGACAATTCGACCACGTATTCTCGTATATCTGTATCCAGATCATCATCCTCTTCTTCTTCATCATGCTCTTCTTCTTCCTCTTCACTCCAGTCAATCAAAGAGGTATCATCAACTCTGGATTTTTTTTCGGTAGGACTATTTTGACTGGAGGAAAGATCCGGTTTGGGTTTTTCTCTATTATCACTCTCGTCTTCTTCTTCATCATCATCATCATCCAACGTAACAATTTCATTACAATCGGGTGGTTTTTCGTTGTTTTGAAACCTAGCGACGTTATTCTGTTTCATGCTATAATCGACGCTGGAATCGTAATCGATAAAATCGTTAAGTTTGCTTTCGTCGCAACGACTCCCATCGACGCTGACACTTGACTCGAAGTCAACGAAATCGTTTAGTTTATTTTCACTGGTTCGACTACCATCTACGCTGATACTAGACTCGAAATCCATTTGTTCGTTACATTTTTGCAAATTATTCTTGGTGTAGTATTTGTTCAACATAGCGAGCTCGTTTACAATATCCATATGGCAAAGTTGGAAATCTATATTGCTATCCATACCGTTCCTGGCCAGACCATTGTTCTGATACCGAGACTTGATCACCTGTAAAATGATGAAATTGTTTACAAATCGAGTTACAATAAAAAATGCAAAGAATAGGGAAAAAACACGTGTCCTCAATGTACTCTCTTTTCATTTTATAATTCATGAGAATATCTGCAAAGGTGACTCTACAGGAGGAAAAAATAAAGTCACCTTTCTCCGTAGTATTTCCATTGATTCTTCTTTCGCTCAATTAAAATTTAATTCGCATGACAATAGGGTGAAAAAATCCATACTTGCGTAATACAGCGTAACATGAAAAATATAAAATACTCACTCTAAAAACATGTTCGTATAATTCTTCGTATTGTTGTTCTATTTTCTGTTTTTTAATATCTAGCTCTTCATATTCGTCCTCTAATTTTCTCTTGAGTAATTTCGTCTCTTCCGAGCTATCGTTCATATTGCTATCGATATCGCTAAAATCGAATTCTTCGTTACGATGTTGTTCCGCTAAAGTCTAAGCAACAGGTGAAAACCGTAGATTTATTAATATGCGAAGGTGAAAAGAGCGAGTGTACATTTTTGTTTCTAAATCAACTCACATTCATCACGTAAGCGTATAATTGATTGTAACGACTTTCTACATCGATGAATTTCAATTTTAGACTATCTTGAACGTTGCATAATTTCTCCTTTTCGGCTTTGATTTGCTGCAATTCGTTGGCTAAATTTTTTATGTGGGCGACGCGACGTTTGCGACAATTTTGAGCATATAACTGAAAAAATAAAATGAAATGAGATATCATCGATACATAATTTATACACTATTTTCATTTATCAATAAATTAAATTTTTCGCCGGGTTTATAGGGGTGATTTGGCCCTGAGCACCGAATTTTAAATTATCCCGTGGAAGTTGGTCCTTATGGTTTAAAACCCCTGTGACAAAATTTTTAGCTCGATATCTCAACCCAAACCCCTTCTAGAGGGTTAAATGTGGATTTTCGTTTGAAATTTCCATTTTTGGCAGTTTTCAACCGAATTTTTTCAAAATTGCAAAGATGGTAGACAGTATCAAGGGTGGTTTTTGGAATTTTTTGAAAAAAATTTCGTTCATTTTTTCAAGCTCAATTGGGCATTTTAAGCTTTCCAAGGGCCATTTTGGTAACCCCTTTCAGAGGTGCAATTCT
>FIZU01022594.1:0-22458 GCA_900064475.1 Pseudococcus longispinus | reverse complement strand
CTGCATTATGGAACCAACATGTCACCACAATGCAGAACCGGCACCGCACAAACAATGCTTCGGAGGGGTGGCATAATCGATTCAGATTAGTGATTGGAAGAAACCGCCCCGATTTGTATTCCGCGTTGGTGGAATTCCAAAAAGAGCAATCCGCCACGGAAATTACCATTGCGGAGCTCAGTCTCGGCAAGAGTGTGAAGGGGGCACCGCGGCGTACTTGGGTCGACCTCCAAAGACGTCTATCTCATAACATAAGCTTGTAAGAACGCTGATGGAATAAAAAATTTGGGTTAAAAATTTTTTTCAGGATTTTTGTATTCGGGTTTGTATCCATTCGGGTTATTAAATTCGTGGAAATATTTTTCGGGTAAACAGCGTTTGGGAATTCGACTTTCGGGTACATGGATCGGGAAAATGTCCTGCAACCGGAATGTCACTCATCCAATGTTCATTTCGCAGAACCTACCAATTCTTTTTTTTTTCAAAAATTTCATCTCAAGTTACGAGCATTCAAATTAAACTAAGTACATTTTATTTTCTTGTACTTAGCTCTGGAGTCCAAACGTGAACATAATCTTCGGTGTTAGCGGAAAATTGAAAGTAAAGCTGCAAAAAAACGTCACAGAACAGCAGAAAAAATCAAAAGGCATATTATCCTTTCTATCGCCAAATCCAAATAAGCCAGAAGAAATCGAAATTCCAAAACTGATCTATCGTGTGATCGAATATCGCATGCCAAGGGAGGATAAGACCCTTCACCCATACTATGCTGTTATTGTCATCCATAATCACCCCTCCAGAACTGTAACCGATAAAGACAGAATTTGCAAAGATCCAACTATGGGTTGGGAAGCGATACAAAACGATGATCCTGAAAAAGGACTGAGTTACGCATGTGCCTTGCGTAAAGATGTCAATAAGAAGATAAGAGCGTTTGATAAAACTGATTATCCAACTGAATATCATGGTACTTTACACTTGAATTATATTACTCCTTACAAGATTAGAGATGCAAAATACCATGATTACACTGATGTTACACCAAAGATTATTGAAAAGATGAAAGAGTTGTTCCCCGATTAAAAAATACCGGAAATATGAATTTTAATTATTAAAAATGATTGGTCCAAAGTTTGTATATTTAACAAACAAACGTTCCATTCATGCTTGTTAATTTTTAATTGAGAATGAATTTATTTTTGGGTTGGGTCAATCAAAAATTCGAGTTTATGAAAAATTTCCATTTGTAGAAAGTATCTATTAACAACAATAATAATTGTAATTGTAGAAAAAATGTAAAAAATTATTAAAAATCCAAATATTCAGCCTTCGTAACCCTTTTTTTTTTCATAAGACCGAAAACCACTTCGATACAGTTAATGCTGTAAATCAAAACCAAAGACGATTGTAATGGTAAAAATAAAGAAATAGTTTTTTACATTCGCGATGTGTCTGATGACGTCTCGGAAATATTTATTCAGGTGATGGTGGGAGCAGGTACGTAGGCCCAAGTTTAAGAATTTCGATGATACGATGTAAATTTTAATGGTGGCATGTTCTTCTTCGTTGTTTTTTTTTTTACGTTTTACATACCTACTTACGCGTATCGTGTTACCTATTTCATTATTCGATGCTCTGGTGAAGTCTTTCGTGTTGAAAAAATGAATTTAAAGCTTTTATACGTAATATTTATTCATACTGAAATTTGGTGCATCGTTGATTCAGCACGGAAGAAGGAATTACATAGAGGTGAGTTAAAAATTTGAACGTTTAGAAATTGAAATTGGATTGGGTGTTGCCTTGAAACCAAAATATCCTATTAATTGGCACGTAATAACAAAATGGACAAGACCAGAAGACTGGTGTTATGGGGGATGCCCTCAATGAGTTTGAAAAGTTGAAAAATTCGATTTTGAGTCATGCGTCGGAAACTTGGCGATGTTGAACGTGCAGTTGGATAATTTTGAATGTTAATTCGAATTGGATTCGAGAATTATTACTTCAAAAATAAACTATCTACGTAGACTTTCAAGTATTATGGAAATAAGCACACTTTTTCTTTGTAACATTAAAAAATTTCCTGTGTAGGTCCAAAAAGCTGACAAAGTTGACGATTTTGAATTGGGTACTATCTCTTAGTTAACAAAGGAGATATTTTGGAGATTTCGATGTTTCATAGTCAGCATTGAAGAATTAGGAATTCTGTTTTGAAAAATTTTTATAATTGAATGTCAGTGTATGTATTTAAAAATTGTATACTTCAGTAGGTAATATGATATCAGAAGGTCAATGATTCTTTTTCTCGAACTGCTTAAATGTCTGGCTGGTATTAAAAAAGTACTCGTATTTTAAATCATCTTCTTAAATTTGAAGAAAATTGCTGAAATTTTATGGAAATAGTCTCAAAAATGTTAGAAAAATCGATAAAATAAGGCTTACCTTTTCTTTATTTCTTAATCTTACTCATAAAGTGAAACATTGACACTCACCTGAAACAAAAAACGAAATAAATTGTTGATTAGTAGAGCAGTCGAAGCAATAGAACCGTTTTATTCAGGGAAACATTTATAAATCAAGATTATGTTATTAATATGTTGCCATAAATTATATCATTTGGACTCAATAAATAAAAATATTGAAAACTTTAAAAAAGAGGCAACAAATTGTCAAAAAATTTGGAAAAGGAATAGATGCACTCATCAGGTGGATAATTGATATATATGGATACATATATTTAAAATTCGTAAGTTTTTAAAAGTAAAAAGTTGTACAGAGTTACAAAATTTCGGGTCTCAAACATTTTCCTTGACTTTTATATTACTTTTTGTCAAACATTCTAACATTTTACCTAAAAGTCAAGGAAACGTTTAGATTATTTCATTTTCATCAAACATGATAACGTTTTGTTAGCTCTAACAAAACACGGAAAGGTTGAAAAAAACGTGACAAAAATGGACGCACAAATTTTCAGGATGACCCCCAACTATGAGACATATCCATGTCAAAATATGAAAAAATAGAACCATAAAAGAGACCATGAAAAAACCTTGAATTTTCATCTGTGGTAAAACATTGAAAAGTGGATTATTTTGTTTATAAAAATTTCAAATTTTGAAGGTTTTCATTTCTATTTAATTTTTTAATTGGAAAACTTCAACATCCCAAAACCCTTCCTTTGCATACCTGCCTACTCATAAATTTCTGTTTAACTTGGGCAAGAGCAACTGATAACCTCTATTTGACTTTCAGCATTACTTTACAATCCAGAAACTGAGAAATTGGATGATGTAATCAACAATAAAAAGAAAACAAACTGTTCACCTTGTATAACAGCTTGTCCAGCCGAATCCGAAATTGATGAGGATTTCAACAAGTACATTTCTTTTAGTAAAAATGGCCTATTTTTGAAAGACGTATACAAGAAATCTGATCGTAGAAAAATTAAAACCGAAACTTGCGAGAAATTTTATGAACCCACGATGTTGTTTGATCTAACAACACTCACCTATGAGACCGGTTACGAGGTTGGTAAGATTTTCTACACTATCATATCTTTCCTTTTTCATCATTTTTAAAAATGGTTTTCATTTTTGTACTGAAGCTTTATTACCCAGAAGGCGACGTTGACTTGAATTGCAGAAAGTACTCTTACAACGACTTTTTATTGGTAAATAAACTGGATGAAAATTATGATAAAATCATTGTCACAGTCACATCAACTTATATTTTTGATGTTTTCATTTTGTAGAGCTTCAAGGTTCCCGCTAATTTGAAAAAAACTAAATCTCCAAGTCCGAAAAAAGTTTTCATGTTTAACGATGGGACAACTTTGGTAAATAAATGGTTCATCTTAGAAATTCAGATGCTTATCAACTTGAACGGATATATTTTAAGGTGAATTATTTCCACAGGTATTTTATTGGATACCAGTTCTATCGCTGAAATTCAATCGCTCAAAATACCGAATACGAGCTCGTTTTAAAAATGATGTAATCCATGATTACCGTGATATTACTATAGAAAAATGCCCCCATTACGAGATGGGACAAACAATATACCAATCAGAATCAGCCAAAAATGTGGATTTCTTCAACTTTGAGGTCTGCACAATTCTTTTTCCCTATTGCTTGGTCCCATCTAGAATAATCAGCATTCCAGTATGTTTATTGATTATTATGTCAACTCCAGAAAAATCGATTTGATTTGTTCGACGTTCTATACATCCCACCTGAAATAAAACCAGATCCAGCGAGTAATGAATCGCCATACAAGCAGTCTTACGGAGGATTTGAGAGAGCTCATTTAGTGCCACTGATGTTTTTCCATAGCGGTGCTGCCAAAGATGCCACGTGCACTTTTCTGAACACCATACCTGTCTGGACCAGTATTCTTCGCGGGCAGTTGAAACGTATAGATCAGTATTTGTACACGATATTTCGAGTACGTGATTTTTTATTTCAGTCTTACATCAGAATTGAGATAGGGGCTCCAAAAATATGAAAAAAACCATTTTTTTTTACAACTTGTTAATATCACGCCCCACACAGAACCTCTAAAAAATAATTCCATGGTATGAGTTTCTACCACGACCTTCCAATTCCTTTTTCATAGCAATTTATACACAGAAATAATTTTTTGTGAGCTATCTGATCATGTCAATACCTTTTTTTCTACAGATGTGGAGCCCACATGTAAACATTGTTTTCGGTGTTAGCGGATTATCAAAAGTAAAAGTATCAAACAACTGGATGCTAGACAAAACCGATTTTAAAGAAAATAAGAACCAAACATCTTTCACATTGCCATTTCCAAAGTTAATTTATCGAGTTGTAGAATATGGTACACCTGAGAATTTGTCTTATGTGGTTATCGTTATTCATAATGATCGTACTGCATCTAAAAAGGATAAAATATGCGAATATACCAAAGACGACTGGGCATTTATAAATAACGATGATCCTAAAACAGGTGTGAGTTACGCATGCCCCCTGATTCCCAAAGTTAATGATGAATTAGGTGCGTATGATTTTGGCGAGTTCCCCCAACGCAGCAATTCAATTCAGCTATTTTTCATGAATCCCGAAGTGAAATCAGGAAAAATAACAGCTACTGATGAGAGGGATCGCATCAAAAAAGAAATGATTAAATTGTTCCCCGGTCAAATTTTTCCTGAGGAAGAAGTATTCATGAACACAGATGATGATGATGATGATTCTTCATCTTGGATTGAAGATGAATTTGAAGAGAAGCCTAAGCAAGAACCTCCGCCTGAGCATGGATTTAAATTCCAGATGAAATCGAAGTTTCCATATGAATACCCAAAGGATGGAAAATTTTGGATCATATCTTCTTACGACTATTAAGTGTTATGCAAGAATGTGGTTCTCTAAGTTTTATTGTTAAAAGAATACGTGCTTGTATGTATCTAATATTGGTAATTACGTTTTTCAGAGCTTAAAAGTTGTTATATTTTATACTTAGACCGTGTTATGGTCTAAGATCCTATGAGAAAATGAAATAGATCTATTGAAAAAAATTAGGTGTATTAACTTTGTTTGTACAGGTTAATGAAACAAAAATATTGGGGAGAGTTTCAACCTTGAAGTCATTCTCATGTGAGCGAGAGATTACTGGTAAGTTTTCATTGTTTTCTGGGTCCCAAGAGGGGGAAACACTTGCAAAACTTGACCTCGAAAGCGTTGTCATGCGAGAGTGGGACGATACTGGTGAGTTTTTATTGTTCTCTGAGTCAAAAGAAGGGGGAGCACTTGTGAGATTCGACCTTGAAAGTGTTGTTATGTGAGAGAGGGACGATACTGGTGAGTTTTCATTGTTCTCTGGGTCAGAAGAGAAAGAAACATTTGCGCAATTCGACCTTGAAGTCATTGCCATGCGGGAGAGGGATAATACTGATGATTTATCATTACATATCATTAAAATGCTTTGAATAATTTTCATTAGAAAAATTTTAATTCCATATTTCCCTCTCTCAGTTTCAATATTCATCTGTTCAATTTGCCCTTGAAATCAATTTTTCACATTTCACGCTGAAATTACTGGAAATGGAACTATTTTCAAGAGAATAATATTTTTTCAAACGAGGTCTTGATTTTGTGGATAAGTGAGTAAGTGTCAATTTTTTCGAGTCTAAACTTGAGACATATATTTTCTGATGAAAATGAACCAATATTTGAGATGGTACATATCAAATCCAGACTTGAAAAAAATGCTAGGTATTGCATATTTTTTGCATTGCAACAACACATGATTCTTCACTTGGACCATGATTTCCTATTATGTACATTTTTATGCCCGTAATTAAATAAGATTATACCTATTCTAGAAGTTGAAAAATATTCTTTGAATTATATTACATTTTCGATCTAATTGAATAAATCTTGGATAGATATTATATCCAATGATCATGTTATTAATTACCTAGTTGATTTTGGAGAATCAAAGATGAGCAATTTTTGTTGAATTTGCATCTTAGCTTGAGCGTGCTGAATTATCCGAATTTTTTTTCTAATGGCAGGCGTTATACACTACGCTTACATTTTGTAGTTGATGTTTCATTCGAAATATGGCACATCAAAAAATTTCCATTTTGTCATAGAGATCTTATGTTTACTTAGGTGATAAGAGAACTACCTACGTGTAATATCGATGACGGTACCTTCTACACAATTTCGAATATCGAACAGTAATTTTTAATTCCGCCATTGATGCATGTTCAGCGTTGATTCCATGTCCCTCAGTTTGAAACTTGTAAAATTTGGCGATTCAAAATGAATTCGGTTTTTTGGTTTATATTTTACATCACAATTTGGCGTACCATTCATACAATTGAATGTAAATTAGAGAAAGGTAAGTTCATTATTTGTGATCAAAATGCGCATTTTTTCCAAGAAAAATAATACGAGTAGTTTATACCTAATTATATTTTTCATTGCTTCGTGTAGGTCTAATTTTCAACACAAAATTACAAAAACTCGACGACATAAGTGATGAAGATGGTGAAAAGGTTTGCCCATCGTGTATGGTAGCTTGTCCAGCGACCTCTGAACGAGAATTACAAGTGAACGAACATGCCTCCGTTAGTAAACACAGTGTTTTTGTGTGGAATACCTATGGCGAAGAAGAACGAGCCGTAGATATCAAGACAGATGTTTGTGACAAATCAATAAAACCTGCGATAATTTTTGATAGGACGACAAGCACTTACGAGTTTGGTTATGAGGTTGGTACCAAGGGCTTTTACACAAAATAAGTAATTTCCCCAAGACTTAAAAAACATGTCTTAAAAAGCTATTTCCATTTTACAGCTTTATTATAGAGAACACGGGGAGAACATGAAGTGTTTGAAATATGATGATTTCAAAGTGGTAAAGGTTTCAAATTTATTATTTAAAAAAAATGAAAAAATAATATTTGTATTCGGCATTCATTGTTTTTCTCATTCTGCAGATTACTGAAGAAGGTGCTAGAATTTTAGAGCATCTATCCATTACCAAAATTGATGACTTGGTAGATATTGTCACTAAAGAGGGATATGCAGATAAGACAATCAAAGTTTCAAACGGTACAAAGTTCAAATTTCCTTATGGACGAGATTTCGTAAGTGAGATATCATATTATCCTTTCATTCCTAAGTACCGACTTGTGTAGGAATTTTTGAGAATGGCAATCTTAGATATGTATTTACTCATGCAGAAGCTTTTCTTCTCAGGTATTTTATTGGGTATCAGTGTTATCCTTCAATTTTAATCCAGACCAGTATCAAATACGCATGTATTTAAATGCCGATATTGTTAATGATTACAATAAAAAAAAAGAATGGAACAATCGCAGCTTCGGATCCAATTTATATGTTTCAAAATTTTACCCGTTTTCGTTTGAGGTTAGCATTTCCTGATTTTTACTCCTGAAAGATTCTCAAACTACAAGTATAACTATATTTCGAGCAGGTATCCGGATCAGTTGTGAAAACAGCTCTGGCCCCAATGACGTATTTCCACACTGATGCAGCGAAACTCGCTGGCTGCATTCTACTCAACTCCATACCAGTTTGGAATCATGTTCATGAGCGGTTGAAACTGATTGATCAATATTTATATGCATTATATCGAGTATGGTTATATTTTTCTCCTCAATTTCAATCATAATTTTAATATGGTCATCAACGTATAACTTTATACCCTAACAGCGTTTCAATCCGAACATTAATATGTTTTTTGGAGTAAGCGGTAAGTCTACGAGTATATACGAGGACATCACGGATGACGAAAACAATCTTCCAGCCGATGGGACTGCAGAAAAAAATATAATAATGCCCAACATAATTTATAGAGTTGTAGAGTATGCTATGCCTTTGTCGAAGACTACCTTGAACTTTTATCTAGTTGTATTTATCCATAACGAGCGTGATGGCATATCCCATTCTGAAAGACTTTGTCCAGAACATCAAATGTCTGATTTGAATGTTATGTGGAACGAAAAAAAAGAAGAAGGAATTGTGAGTTATGCGTGTGCTCCGGATTTGCAGCTTCTTAAAGACTTGGGAGTGTTTATTAGAGATCCAGTCAGGTCGTTATCGACTCTAAAATTGTCTGAGTTTAGAATGAGCTTTAATCAAGTTAATGGTGGGTATGATATACAAGATGTAACACAAATTATTGAAAAAGATTTGAATGAATTATTAAAGAAAGGAAAACTGTAGTAATTATTTGTTGTACTCGAGCCAATTTTCATTTTTCCATGTATATTTTATTTTCGTGAAGTTAAGTGCTTTTTACTTGTAATTATTTTTCTATTGAACAATTGTTCATTTTACATGTATTTATTGGTATGAATACACATAAAATATAATGTATTCAAGTTAAAATGATTGAATTTTCAATAGCTAGGTATGTGTATCTACTTGTAATTTAATTTTCTTAAAAAACAACAACCATAGTTCGATTCTTCATCATTAGATAGGTATACATTTTAATTTTTGGGAAATAAACTCAGGACATGCTGTCTTAAAATTTTCACAAATGTTTTTCGATTTATAATCGGTCAAGTATTTTAGGTTTTTGAACGAGTGTAGTACCATTTCTATCAAATAATAAAGCTGATGGAAAATTGTCAAACAATTTTTAGGCACCTACAATTATTTCTAGAGTGGTTGCCCTTCGCAGCAAAATCGAGCAACTTTGATTTTTTTTCAACTTATATTCATGTAAAATTTTTCTGAAGTCCAAAATATTCAATTCTTGAAAAAGAGCAAAAAATAATCAAAGCTGCTCAATTTTGCTGAAATTACAGTATATAAGGGATATCGACTTGAAACAAGCCCAGACATGATTTCTAGGTTCCCAAGTCATCTTGAAGAAGTTGTGGGTTCCCAAAACGGCGTCATTCGGATATTTTTAAAGAAAATTGGAAAAAAGGGGAAACATGAACGAATTTGGTCTAAATGCAGGTTGATGGTGTATTTTGATGTCATTAATGATATATTGCAAAAGAAAATTTTTCGACTTGAAATAATCCATGGATAGACAAAGTACGCGATATTTTTTTTTCAGAATTGTTCCTCTGAAAAGGGTTACCAAAACGGACCTTAGAAAGTTTAAAATGTCTATTTGACCCTGAAAAAGTGCTCGAAATTTTTTTCAAAAAAATTCCAAAAATCACCGTCAATACTATCTACTACCCCTGCAACTTTGAAAAAATTTGGTTGAAAACTGCCAAAAATATAAATTTTTAACGAAAATCTACATTTAATCGCCCAAAAGGGGTTAGGGTTGAGATATCGAGCTAAAAATTTTGTCGCGGGGGTTTCAG
Source organism: Pseudococcus longispinus (assembly GCA_900064475.1). NCBI lineage: Eukaryota > Metazoa > Arthropoda > Insecta > Hemiptera > Pseudococcidae > Pseudococcus > Pseudococcus longispinus. The sequence goes on along the minus strand of FIZU01022594.1, from coordinate 12,630 downwards.
ACGATATGGACCAACTTCCACTGGATAATTCAAAATTCGGTGCTCAGGGCCAAATCACCCCTAAATAAACCTGACTACGCTTTTTGTAAAATCAGTCGTCCCATGTTCAATTTCTCGAGCTCAAGCAACTTGCTCACCCAACCAACCCCTTTTCAAAAGCCTCGACAACGGAAAAATGTATCCAAATTTAAGAAAATTGACATGTGAAGAAAATGTTACCTACTGAATCAGAAGTTTGTCATCGTGTTTTTACGCAATATAGTCGATGATTGAATGTATTTACTTCAAGACTGACTGAATTTCTATTTAAGCAGCGCACATTACTTCAGAAACTTTTCTGACATACATTCATTTTGTAAAACCTAGTTCTCTCGGTCGTATTTCGTTCACCAAAGTGATATTTGATTCGATTTTCAATGAATATCAAGATTTTCTGTTCTGCCATAATGGCCGTATTATGTCTTTTTAATTCATTTTTCTGTGATCTTAATGTTGTTAATCCGGATAAAGGTAAATTGCCGTTTCCTACTTTTTTGAAAGTGCCTCTTGTAGGTACATTAAATACCTAGTTAGTCATAAATTCACATCTGTATTCGAAGCCTAAATCACTGGATAGTGGATAGGCAACGTTTATTTATTCAAAAACATTTTTGTTGATTACGTGGGTAGTTGGTGGTAATGGTGGTACATAGGTACCTAAGTATATATTTCATATAATAAATCGTAAATCAATTTTTTCTGTTCTTCAGAGTTGATTTTCAATGCACAAGATATAATATTCGATAAAATTACTGAACCCAACAAAAAATATTTTACCGCTTGCCCTGCTGTATCGGACAATGAGCTTGCATTCAACGAGACTATATCAATTAGTAAAAATAGTCTGTTTTTAAGAGATATGGTCGTTCCTGCAGAGCATACTACCCCTTTGGTCGAATGTGAGCATTCCTATAAACCATCAATTCGATTTAACGAGGGTGCAGAATGGTTTGAAATAGGATATGAGGTATATATGTATTCACTTACTTACAATTATTTAATTTGTACAAAGATAAATGCAACTTATTAGTTTGAAATCTTTTTCCATCATTACGAAATCAAATTGGAATGTTTGCAGGTATACGTTGATGTAAGTGAACAAAAAGTATACGGATTATACTACGTTCCCAGATATAAATATTTATCGGCAAGTACCTAAATGTACTTATCTAAATTCATTCGTGGAAATTATTCTCGCTGTTTGCTCTTATCACATGTGTTATGCTATAGACTGGTCAACTGATAGCACTAAAGGAAAATAGTAAACTGAAAAATAAACTAAGGAGAATTTTAGCCACTCGTAAAAGCTCCAAGAAATCGAAATCGCAGAATGATGAAAAAAATTCTAATGATTCGGGAGATGAAAAAACAATTCAGACCGATGTCGTAAGCGCATCAAAATCAAATAGTGATGGTGAAACTGTAGCAAAAAATGACAACAGAGATGCTGATGGCATCAAAAATGAATCTCAGAATAAAACTAAAAAGAACTTGGAGAGCATTTATGTAGGCACATCAAGTAAACATTGCTCACACAAGGATGAATGTATCTAATTAATAGGTTTAAAAAATTTTGTTTAGCGCTTTTATCCACTACGAGTATTTTATTTTTATTTCGACGTTGAGAAATGTGGTCCGAAAAAAATCATGTACGGAGCAGACAGAGGTGAATTTAATGAAGAATACAAATGTCAAGAATTTAGTATAGATGAAGCATTATATGAAAATATAGATTTCACATCAATTTACAAACCCGTTAGTATTATTGGTCATCAGCAAGCACAAATGTCTGTTGAATTTTGAAAAATATTAATCCTTTTACAAAATTTTTTACATCTTAGACCAATCAAACGAAACTATTTGAAAAACTACAGGCATTTCCAAAACTTTCCACTGAGAAATGTGGACACAAACACGGATGTTTGAAACCCCATCAAGTGATCCCACATTATTATTATCATTCGCAAGCTTCAAAAATCGCAACATGCGCGGCTGTGAATACTCTGCCTGTATGGGAGAGCATATCTGATGGCGCTTTAGCAAAAATTGATCAGTATTTGTACGTTATTTCCCAGGTAATCAACATAATTTTTCTCCTTCTTATTCAAATTATCAACTTACATTCGATATAGGTAATTGAATTATTTTACAGATATGGGGACGTAATAAGAGTATCTGGATAATCACCGGCTTTACCGATGTATTGTCGTATCCAACTCGTCGCAGCTTCAATTTATTACCTAGAAAACTATTCATGGATCTAAAAAATAAAAAAGTTCCAGTTCCAAGAATAATTTATAAAATTTTAAAACTCATAAAAGAAGACAACGTATATTTTGTTATCATCGTCATCCACAATGACCCGGTTACTGAAAAAATAGATCATATTTGTCCATCGCAACTAGGAGACAAAATGTATGAAACATTGCTCGCATCTTGGAGTTTTTTTGAAAACAAAGTTGCAGAATCTGGACGAATTTATCCTTGTCCTATGATTAGGGAGGTTTTAGATCGTCTGAATGTGCATCGTACAAGATCAAATGATCGTTATTATTCAACTTTACTGCTTGACAGATTCCCATCAGTTGGTTTTACAGAGGAAGGACCGATGCTCGAAGAGAAGAAACGAAGGAGTGAAGATGAAAACCGAACGGACGAGGAGAAAAAACAGATTGTAGAAAAAAACAGGCAATTGATTGAAAAGAAGATGGTGGAATTATTTGGAAAAGTTTAGAAGAATTTGAGTTGTGAATTTTATGTTGATAAGTAGTTATAATAGTTACTGTCACAAAAGCAAACAAATTGCATTCGTGATCATTTCGATAAAAGAAATTTTATGATTGAATCTTTGCCGATATGCCATTTTTTAAAGGCTCCTCTTTTTTGAGGGCCCACTCCCTATCCTTGAAAGTTTCTTATCCTTGTTCCTAAGACCGATATTGAAAAACGTTTCAAACAAAAGTTATAAATTGAGATCTTTGGAATAATTTTGGTTTTTGGTTATTAAAAAAATTTCGATTGGACCTCTCTCTCTCCTGTAATTTTTCATAATTTTATAATTCTGTTACCTACACGTATGTGAAATACGATGTAATTTTTGAGGATTAAGTAAAACTAATTCACAAAACATCAATAATTTATTTCTGATAAAGAGTACTTAATGCGATCCTACAGTATTCACCAGACTATAATCGACTAGCTGCAGCTTGGCCAGGATTTCTACACTATCCCACAATACACCGCTAGGTTGACCTGGTAGTGCTGGCCTTGAAGCCAAGAAGACTGCATACCCCTTTTGTCTCCTAGAGACTCGACCAAGTGCGTATACTACAGCTAAGTTCACAGTTGAAAAACGTATCAAAGAAAATGTATATGGGAAAATTTTCTTACCAATGGAATCAAACATGTGAGATTTTTGAAGGTCATTGTCACGTTTTGTTTTTGCGCAGTATGAACGATGCTTGATGAATTTATTTACTGTAGCTGGTGAATCAATTTCGGTTTAAACATCGCACACGTCATTGCAGAAACGTTCCTAACACACATTTTCTCTGTTAAAAACTAGTCCTCCGAGTCGTACCTATTTCATTTGAGTGATATGTGATTCGATTTGTAATGGGTATAAAGTTTTTCTGTTTTGCCATTATGGCCTCGTTATGTCTTTTCAATTCATTTTTCTGTGATGTTCCACTTGTTAATCCGGATAAAGGTAAATTGTCTTTCGTTATGCTACCTACATAGACTACACCAGTTTTTAAAACAAATTGTAAATTCCTTTTTCATTGGCCAGAGTTGATTTTCAATGGATCTGATGAAATATTTGATAAAATTACGGAAATCAATAAGCGATATTTCACCGCCTGCACTGCTGAATCTGCAGATGAACTCGAATTCAACCAGGCCAAATCATTTACTAAAAATAGTCTGTTTGTGAGAGATATAATCATTCCTGCAGAGCACAATACGCCTTTAGTCGAATGTGAACATTCCTACAAACCGTCAATACTATTTCATGTGACTGCAAAGTGGTTTGAACTAGGATATGAGGTATTAACTTTTTTATATTAAATTATTTCCTCTATGAATGCCATTTGTTAGGTAGTTTGGAATTTTCTTCAATTTTTTACTGAATCAATATTAACCTTTACATTTGCAGGTTTATATTGATAGGACCAAACCGAAAACAAAACGATTAAGCTACGCTTCCAAAGATCGATATTTATTGGCAAGTACCTACCTAAACAAATCGTTACCTATTCTCAGAAATTCTTCCCATGAAGTTGAAATCTGCTTGGTCTAATCACATATTGTTACCATATCTTATAGACTAGTCAAATAAAGGCACTAAAGGCCAAACGTAAACTGAAAAATAAGCTGAGCAGAATATTACCCACTGGTAACAGTTTCAAGAGATCAAAGTCACAGAATGATGTAGCAAATGCTAATGATTCGGAAAGTAAAAAAAGAATTCAGATTGATTCCGTAAAGAGGTCAAAGTCAGAAAATGATGCTGAAAGTGTAACAGAAAATGACATTAGAAATGCTGATGACGTCAAACATGAATCAGCAAGTATAACTAAAAAGGACTTGGAGAAAATTTTGGTAGGCACTTGAAGTAAACATTCCCTCCATAAGTAAGAGGTTGAAAAATTGAGATATTTCAATGGTTAATGCAATATGTAATTTAGGGATTACTTTGGATACAAGTATTTCATTTAGATTTCGATGTCGATCAATGCGGTCCAACCAAATTCGTATACTCAGCAGAGAAAGGCGAATTGAATAAAGAATACAAATGTCAAGAATATAGTGCGGATGAAGCATTATATGAAAATATCGACTTACAATCAATTTACGAACCTGTCAGTATATTGATCGTCAACGAACATGATCGTTTATTGTATCTTGAAAAAATTATCATCTTACAAAATTTCTTCAATTTCAGACCAATCAGATAAAACTGTTTAAAAACTTACCTGCTTTTCATATACCTCCAACTGCTGGTCGATGTGGACACATATACGGATGTTTGATACCTCATCAAGTGATCCCACATTATTATTATCATTCTCAAGCTTCGAAAATCACAACATGCTCGGCTGTGAATACTTTGCCAGTATGGGAAACTATATCTGACGGAATTTTAACGAAAATTGATCGATATTTGTATGCCATTTTTCAAGTAATCATATATACTTACTTTCTCTTTAATTAAATTTCAAATCTTTAGATAACATGTGATATAAGCTGATACTTAAATTATTCTACAGATGTGGGGCCCAAGAATTACCATAATCACCGGCATCACCGATGTATTATCGTATTCGACTGGTAGTAGCTTCAGTTTCTTTCGGAGGAAATTATTCATGGATCTCAAAAACAAGAAAGTCCCAATTCCACGAATAATTTATAAAATTTTGAAATTCGAAGACGGAAGGAATGAATTTAATGTTATCTTCGTTATCCACAATGATCCGGTTTTCAACGAAAAAAATCATATTTGTCCAATGGTTCCGGGAGACTGGCGGTATGAAAAACTGCACGAATCTTGGAAATTTGTTGAAAATCTAGTGACAGAATATGGACGAAGTTATCCTTGTCCTATGAAAGAGGAGGTTTTAGATCGTCTGAAAATTCATCGTTATAGATCAGATGACATTTATTACAGAACCTTATTTCTGGACGATTTTCCAAAATTTAAAGAGACAGAAGATGAACAGAAAAACAAAGGGAAAAACGAAACGGGTGAAGAGAAAGCTCAAAAGAATGTGGAGGAAAAACAACCGATCATCGAGAACAAACAAGTGATGGAAGAGAAAAATCCAACGATCGATGAGAAAAATCAAACGATGGATGGAAATCAAACAATCGAAGAGAAAATACAAATGAGTGAAGAGAAAAAGCAAACGAATGGAGAGAAAAAACAACTGATAGTTGAGGAAAAACAAACAATCGAAGAGAAAATAAAATTGATTGAAAAGAAAGTGTTGAAGTTATTTGGAAAAATTTAGGAGAATTTGAATTGTAAATTTTATGTTCACACAAGAAATCTGAAATTTTTACGCATATTAATGTATACCTAATTACCTACCTAGATCTATGAATACAATTTTTTTGATTATGAGATTCAAACGCGGATACCTCCAGAAATGTTCTGAAACTTTCTTGTTCTTTGATTTCAGAAACTCCCTATATAAATCTAATTCTTTTCAAAATAAGAAGGCTGACCTGCTAGTACCAGCTCTAAAGCTGAGTACACTGCAAGCTCACTTTGAGAAAGAGCTATAGCAGAATTGAAAGGAATAAGTATACATCGTGAATATGTAGGCAAATACGTCAGCATGTCACCTCAACATGTAACTTTACGTAAAGGAACGAAAACGTTCCTTAATTTCTATTAAATTTGAATTTTTTTCAAAAAATGCAATAAAAGGGCAATGAATTGTGAAAAATTAATGGGATGTGAGGGTCGAAACTTTCTCTATTTTTTTCCTCATCCGAGGACACTTGGGCAGTTCTAAAAGTAAATTTGGGCAATAAGTAGTTGAAAAATGTACGCTCTTCTACTGGTTGTCAGTTCAAAAAATTTAAAAGTGTTTTTTAAAACAAACAATATGAACCAAACATAATGTGACTCGATTTTTGTTATCTTTCTTTCTTTTGAAAAATTCAGACCCCGTCCCCTCTCCATCAGTAATCGGGAAAATTATCGCGTAATTACCACTCAGTAATTACACGGCAATTTCTGACGAATCTTGCAATAAATCTCAAAATTACAGTAATAATTTTCCTTTGGGTAGTTCTAAAAATTTCTTAGAATAGCCTATGGACCAATCTTACCTAGGTACTCACTAAGCCTCATAAATAGACAGAAACTTTTTACAAAATTTAAAAAATTTGAAGAACTTCGTGGTTATCTATTTGATAATGAAAAAAAATATCAAAAAGGAAATTCATAAGTGAAAAAATGTTACGTATGAATTAAATCGAATATTTAAGATTTTTGAAGGTCTTTGTCAAATTTTTATGCTAGGTTGACGATTAATGATTGTACTCCTATTTATTGTCGATAATAAATAAGTGTCTATTTTAATAGCGCATACGTCAGTACTGAAACGTTTCTGCCACACATTTATTCCATAAAAACTAGTCTTCTCTGTCGTATGTCTTTTTAGTGATACTTGATTCGATTTATAATGGACATAAAATTTTTCTTTGGTGCCATTACGGCCTCGTTATGTCTTTTAAATTCATTTTTCTGTGATGTTACTTCTGTTAATCCGGATAAAGGTAAATGCACACTTTTTTTTTTTTTGAAAGTACCTACATATACCTACATTATGTAGGACATCCATTTATTATTTGCACTTTTTTACAAATACGACTGAATAGGTCTATGTATTATGAAAATAAATTAAAAATATGTTTTTGTCCATCAGAATTGATTTTCGATTCAAATAGAAAAATATTCGATAAAATTACCGAAACCAGTCACCAATATTTTACCGCTTGCTCAGCTGCATCTGACGATGAAGTTGAATTCAACGAAACTAAATCAATTAGTAAAAATAGTCTGTTTCTGAGAGATATAGTAGTTCCTGCGGAGCACGATACGCCATTGGTCGAATGTGAACATCCCTACAAACCGTCAATACTGTTTCGCGAGAGTCCAATGAGATTTGAAAACGGATTTGAGGTAGGTTATCTTCTTATACCTTACTCTACCATTTTCATGATGAATGTAATTTATTAGGTAGGTACCTACTTTAAAATATTCCTCATCAATCATTACCCAATCAACTATAACCCGTATATTTGCAGGTTTATTACGATAAAATACAATTGCAGAAAAAAGGATTAATCTATGCATCTAAATCTCAATTTTTAACGGCAAGTACCTACATTTATTGACCCATTTAAATCTACATAAGGAATTATTCTCACTGAGATGAAATCTGCTTGATCTAATCACCTGTTCTCTTACAGACTGCTCAACTAAAGGCGAATCATAAACTAATTAATAAACTAAGGGGAATCTTACCCATTAGTTTGAGGAGGTCGAAGTCTCAGAATGATAAAAGAAATGCTAATGATTCAGGAAGCCAAAAAAAAAATCAAACTGATTCTGTAAAAAAGTCCAATTCAAATAGTGATGCTGAAAATGAAACACAAAATGAAAATAGAGATTCTGATGATATCAAAAAAGAATCAGAAGATAGTACTAAAAAGGATTTGGAGGAAACTTTGGTAAGCACTTGAAGTAGGCCTAAATATTACTCACGAGATGATTAATTTGTTGGTGAAAATTCAAACGCATTTAGGTATTACTTTGGATACAAGTATTTTATTTTGATTTCGATGTCGAGCAATGCAGTCCAACAAAAATTGTATACTCAGCAGATGTTGGCGAATTGAATACAGCATACTTATGTACAAAATTTGGTACAGATGAAGCATTATATGAAAATATCGATTTCCAATCAATTTACCAACCCGTCAGTATATTGATTATCGACAAATACGGGCGTTTGTTGTATTTTGAGAAAAAATTGTTCTACAAAATTTCTTCAATTTTAGGACAATCAAAGAAAACTCTTTGAAAAACTGCCCGCATTTCCTACCCTTCCAAAAGAGCAATGCGGACACAAATACGGTTGTTTGAAACCGCATCAAGTAATCCCACATTATTATTACCATTCAGAAGCTTTGAAAATGACGACATGCTCGGCTGTAAATACTCTGCCAGTATGGGATACCATATCTGATGGGATGTTGGAGAAAATAGATCAATATTTATTTGCAATTTCTCAGGTAATCACATATCCTTCCTTTTTTCTTCCACTTCTTCAAATTGTCAATTACCGAACTTTTGATTCACTATATTCAATCTACAGATATGGGGCCCTAATATCACCATAACCACTGGTGTCACCGGCATATTGTCATATCGTGCTAGTCGCTTCAGTTTATTGTCAAAAAAATTGTTCATGGACATAGAAAATAAAAAAGTCCCAGTTCCACTAATCATTTATAAAATTTTGAAATTCACAAAAGAAAAGGAAGACTTTCATGTTATCTTCGTCACCCACAATGACCCGGTCACCAAAGAACTAAATCATATTTGTCCATCGAATCCAGGAGATTGGATGTACGAAAAATTTCTCGAATCTTGGAAATTTGTGGAAAACCAAGTTACAGAATCTGGGCGGAGTTATCCTTGTCCTATGAGACCGGAGGTTTTAGATAGTTTGAATGTGCATCGTCACAGATCAGACGACATGTATCACAGAACCTTATTATTGGACGATTTCCCTCCGATTGGTTTGACAAAAGAACAGACGATTGAAGTGATACCCCAAACAAGCGATGAGAAACCCCAACCGATCGAAGAGAAAACTCTAACGAGTGAAGAGAAACCCCAAACGGTTGAAGAGGGGAAAACCCCGGTTGTGCAGAAGAAACAGACAATCGAAGAGATAAGACAACTGATTGAACAGAAGGTGGTGGAATTATTTGGAGAAGCTTGGTGAAATTCGAATTGTGAATTTTATGTGGATACTTTCCCAAGAAAGTTTCTTATAACTAAACTGATTAACATATAGATTTATGAATAAGCATTTTATTGATCATGAGCCAAACTCACATATTTATTAATTCAAAAATTTTTCATTTTCTCGATTTCAGTGTGTTGTGAAAAGAAAAAAAAAGACCAAATTTTCTTCTTTTACAAAATAAAAATTTTTCATTTTCTCGTAATTCTTTAAAATTTGTGATGTGTAGAATTCGTCCTAAAGAATGAAAAATTTTCTTTATTTTTTATGAAATTGAAGGTTTTTGAAAATAATGCAATAAAATAGTCATAACTTCATAAGTCTGAAAAAAATGGAAGAAGAAGGTGGAAGGGAAAACTACCCAAGGACTTGAGTAGGTAAGAAAAACGAAGCTTGACTGATTTCACAGAATTTTCGAATATCGTCGTCCTGTTCGTACGCAGTTTGATCGACAAATAATGGATTTATTTATATTAGAGAATGAGTCATGCTCTATTTTTTAAACAGCACACACGTCAATAAAGAAACGATCTTGTCATACATTCATGTTGTGATAGCTATTCTAGCAAGTCTTAGGTACCTATTTCTTTTTAAAAATATTTCAATCTATTTTCAATGGATATAAAGATTTTCTGTTGTACTATTATGGCCTCGCTATGTCTTTTGAAATCATTTTTCTGTGATGTTACTCTTCTTAATCCGGATAAAGGTAAATCAACATTAATTTTTTGAAGTATTTACTGTACCTACATTAGCCTAATTACCTAATCAATTATAAATTTATTTTTAAATTGAAAGCCTGAGTTATTGAATAGGCTAAATTTAGTTGGGTATTCAAAATTATTTTCGTTGATTAAACATACACGAATTTTTTTTTTAAAAAACGACATTCCACATTTCTTTTTGTCTGCCAGAATTGATTTTCAATGAACGTGGAAAAATATTCGATAAAATTCCTGAAACCAACAAAGAATATTTTACCGCCTGCCCTGCTGAATCTGCACATGAACTGGAATTCAACCAGACTAAATCAATTACTAAAAATAGTCTGTTTTTGAGAGATACTATAGTCGTTCCTGTAGAGCACAATACATCATTGGTCGAATGTGAACATTCCTACAAACCTTCAATATTGTTTAACGAGGAAGCAATGATTTTTGGAATAGGATATGAGGTCCTAAATTACCTTATTCTATACAAACAGTTTTACGATAAAGGCAATTTATTAATGCAAAATATTCTTCCATCACTTCTTAATCAATTAATCTGAACATTTGCAGGTTTATATTAATGAAAAAGAGCTAAAAGTGAATAAATTTTACTGTGTTTCTAAATCTACATATTTTTCGGCAAGTACCTACCTACCTACATAATGAAATCTATTCTCATGAATTTGAAATTTTATTGCCTAATCCCATATTATTCAACATACATAGACTGGTCAAATGATCGAAAATCGTAAACTGATAACTAAACTACTGAGAACCTTACCCAGTAGAGTCGATTTCAAGAAGTCGAAGTTCCAGACCGATAAAAAAAATCCCAATGATTCGAGAAGTGAACAAAAAGTTCAGAATGATCCCATAAGGAAGTCCAATTCAAATAATGATGCTAAAAGTGCAACAAAAAATGAATCTGAAGATAAAACTAAAAAGGACACGAAGAAAAATTTTGTGAGCTCTTGAAGTTAACATTATTCACATAAGGGTTGAACCGAATAAAAGGTAATTGATAGATTATATATTTTTTTTTAGAGTTTGTACCCGATACGAGTGTTTTATTTTTATTTCGATGCCAAACAATGCAGTCCAATAAAAGTTGTATACACAGCAGAAATAGGCGAATTAAATAAAACATACGAATGTCAAAAATATAGCACAGATGAAGCATTATACAAAAATATCGATTTCCAATCGATTTACCAACACGTCAGTATATTAATGGTCGACGAACACAGGTATTTATTGTATTTCAAAAAGAATTAATCAACCTACAAAATAACTTAAATTTTAGGCTCATCAAGCTAAACTATTTGAAAATCTACCCGTATTTCGTAACCTCTCATCTGGGCAATGTGGACACAGCTTCGGGTGTTTGAAACCTCATCAACTAATTCCACATTATTATTATCATTCGCAAGGATCTAAAGTCACTACATGCTCTGCCATAAACACTCTGCCAGTATGGGAAAGCATATCGGATGGAATTTTGAAGAAAATAGATCGGTATTTGTATGCCATTTCCCAGGTACATACAAAATATTATTTCTCCTAATTTTAATCGTGAAATTGTAGGTGCTTGATGTTCTATAATTTATCCTCAGATATGGGGCCCTAATATCACTATAGACACTGGCGGCACTGGTATATTGTCGTATCCGACTCATCGTGGTATCGGTTTATTTTCAAGAGAATTATTCATGGATTCGGGGAACAATAAAGTCCCAGTTCCACAAATAATTTATAAAATTTTAAAATTCAAAAAAGTAGGAAATCTCCCCTCAAGGGGCGAATTTCATGTTGTCATCGTCATCCACAACGATCCGGTTACCAAAAAAATAAATCACATTTGTCCACCCGATCCCGAAGATGGAACATATAAACAATTGCTCGCATCGTGGAGATTTGTAGAAAACCAAGATGCAAAATCTGGACGAAGTTATCCTTGTCCTATGAAAAAGGGGGTATTAAATCGCTTAAAAGTTCCTCGTGTGAAATCACAGGACAATTACTATGAAAACCTATTATTACACAAGTTTCCGTTTGCTGATTCGGGAGGTAAAGAACGAACGTTTGGAGAGAAAAAACAAATGATTGAGAAGAAAGTGAAGGAGTTGTTTGGAGAAATTTAGAAGAATTTTAGTGGTGTGTTTCTTATTGATAATTTGACAATAGTTTTTCTAGAATAATATATCTGGTGTTCCAAAAGTAACTGTGAACAGTAATCTGCTCATTGCTCATTAAATAAAACTAGTTTTTGATATGTTCTTATACCAAAATGTAGCTGAAAAAATGACGAATTTAATGGCATATAATACTTT
>FIZU01022589.1:0-12708 GCA_900064475.1 Pseudococcus longispinus | reverse complement strand
TTCAAATAATCGAAGTTGGATCATTTACAAAAAAAGACACAGTTTTTGATGTTTCCCCTTGACCTTTCCACTGTACCACCAACCAACGTGCCAATTTTTCCAAACTTCAATTTGAAAGAAAAACTTTCTAAGTGATGAAACTACAAATTTTTCAGCGTTCGAAAATATTTTTTGGAACGGGAAATCAACAAAAATTTAATGACTGATTAATTGATTATTATTGATTTGATACATCAGAAATGGAAAACTGAAATTATCGAAATTGACGAAACTATGAAAAACTGAGAATTGAATCTGAACTCATTATCAGTTTTTCAAAATAAAAAAACAGAAACTGAAATTACGAAACTCGAAAATAACTTCAAAACAAATTTAAATTTAAAAAAGTAGGTAGCAATGATTTTTAAATCAGTTTACTTCAGATTGTCAGTTTCAATAATTTGTTATTGAACTGAATATTGACCGAAATTCAATAACTGAATATGCTAAAATATTAGTAATGAAAAACTAAAACTGAAGCTCAAAAAAAATAAAGATATGAAAAAACTCAAACTGAAATTGAAACTCGAAAAAAACTGAAACTAAAAATAAATGCAAAAACTCAAACTGAAATTATTAAATGAAAAACTGAGAATTGAAATTGCAATTATTTTTCAATCAGTTCCGTTTCAATTTTGTTTCAGATTTCCACTTGAAAACTTCTTCACGAACTAAAATTGAAAAAAATTCGATATGATCACGTTGAAATTTCAGTGATGGAAAACCGAACCGGCAGCTCAAAGAACAAATCGAAATGAAAAAACTGAAACTGAAGTTGAAATATTGAAACTCGAAAAAAACCTATAAACAAACTGAAATTTGAATAATATGAAAAACTGAGAATTGAAATTGCAATGTTTTTTGAACCAGTTTTGTCTCAGATTGTCAATTTCAAAAATTTTTCATTGAACTGAAAATTGACCAAAATATGTTAAAACATCAATACATAATGGAAAATTGAAACTGAAGCTAAAATAAATTGAATTTGAAACACTGAAACTAAAAAAAAAAATTGAATCCGAAATGCTAAAACTCAAATTGAACTTGAATTATGAAAAACTGAGAATTGAAACTGAAATTATTTTTCAATCAGTTCCAGTTTCAATTTTGCTTCAAATTTTCAATTGAAAAGTTGGAAACTTTTTCACGAACTGAAAATTGACCAAAATTTGATATGATCGTGTTAAACTTTCAGAGAAGGAAAACCGAACCTGAAGCTCAAAAAACTAATCGAAATGAAAAAACAGAAACTGAAGTTGAAATATTGAAACTCGAAAAAAACTTGAAAACAAACTGAAATTAGAATATGAAAAACTGTGAATTGAAATTGCAATGATTTTTGAGCCCATTTAGATTCGAATTGTCTTCTTCAAAAATTTTTCATCGAACTGAAAATTGACCGAAATTCAACGACTCTTGAATGATGATTATGCTAAAATATTAATATTGGAAAATTGAAGCTGAAGGTCGAAAAAAATTGAAATTGAAACACTGAAACTCAAAATGAAAAATGAAATCGAAATGCAAAAACTCAAATTGGAATTGATCAATTGAAATATGAAAAACTGAGAATTGAAACTGCAATTATTTTTCAATCAGTTTAAGTTTCAATTTTGTTTCAGATTTTCAATTTAAAATCTTTCCACGAACTAGAAATTGACAAAAATTTATCAATTGATTATTCTGAAATATCTCAATGATGGAAATCTGTAACTGTGCCTCAAAAACCCAAAATCGAAATGAAAAAACAACAGAAACTAAAACTTTGAAACTTAAAAAAAAAATAACAAACTGAAATTTGAACATGAAAAACTGAGAATTGAAATTGCATTGATTTTTAAATTAGTCAAGTTTCAGAGTTTCAGTTTTAAAAAGTTTTCATCGAACTGAAAATTGACCAAAATTGAGTGATTGATAAGTGATTATTGCCTAAAAGAAAACTGAATTTGAAGCTCAAAAAAAACTAAAAACGAAATGAGAAAACTCAAACCAGAGCTGAAACTCTCGACTTTGAAACTCGAAAAGAACTGAAACCGAAATGCAAAAACTAAAACTGAAATTGAAAATTATGAAATCTTGAAAACTGAAGCTGCAACTACTTTTCACTCAGTTTATGTAGTTTCAATTTTGTTTCAGATTTTCATTTGAAAACTGTTTCACAAACTAAAAATTGACAAAAATTTAATAACGGCAGAAAACTGAAAATTTTTCAATTTTCCATCAATGATATTTCAATTTTCTGCAGTTATTAAATTTTGTCAATTTTTAGTTTGTGAAATAGCTTTCAAATAAAAATCTGAAACAAAATTGAAACTAAACTGATTGAAAAGTAGCTGCAGCTTCAATTTTCAAGATTTCATAATTTTCAATTTCAGTTTTAGTTTTTGAATTTCGGTTTCAGTTCTTTTCGAGTTTCAAAGTTAAGAGTTTCAGCTTTAGTTTGAGTTTTTTCATTTCGTTTTTAATTTTTTTCGAGTTTCAATTTCAGTTTTAGTTTCAGTTTCATGAACTGAAACTAAAACTGAAATTAAAACTAGAAAAAAATTAAATAAGAACTGAATTTTAAAAAAGAAAAAATTGAGAATTGAAATTGTAGTGATTTTTAAATCAATTCAGTTTCAGATTGTCAGTTTTAAAATTTTTTCATCGAACTGAAAATTGGCCAAAATTTAATGACTGATTAGGCATGCTAAAATATCAGCAATGGGGAACTGAAACTGAAGCTTTTAAAAACTTGAATTGAAATTTTGAAACTCAAAAAAAAAAAACTGAAACCAAAATGCAAAAACTCAAATAAAAATTGAAATAGGAAAAAGTGAGAAATGAAACTGAAACATTTTTAATGAGATTAGTTTCAATTTTGTTTGAGATTTTATAGTTTCAAAAATTTTTCATTCAACTGAAAATTGACAAAACTCCCTCGACTGATTATATTAAAATTTCAGTACCGGAAAACTGAACTAAAGTTTGAAAAAAAAATTGAATCGAAATTATTTTTTAACCAAGATTCCGTTTCAATTTTGTTCAAAATTTTAGACTTCTTTATGCACTTGACACTTCAATTATTGCTTTATTTAATTTTTAATCAAGTAGTCAAATGATGAAAGACTGAAACTAGAAAAAAATTCTAAAAACTGGAATTACATCAGTTTTTCATCACGCACCTAATGCTTTTTTTTATCAAATTTGGCGGGTTTGAGGGTGTTAGGGAGGATCATAAACACCAAAAAATTAATTTTTTCAAAAAATCACCTCACTTTGAGGACCCATGTCCCATAGCTTTATTCCTACGAGTCAAACTCAGCTCAAATTGTGCACTGCTCATTTTCAGCTCAAAATACCCCAAATACAGGAAAAAATTACCAACACGACATTCTGATTCTTCAACTCCCTCCCCACTCACCTCTTCGTTAAATTCGTCTCATATAAAAACTCTCCTTAATTCTTCCATTTCCTCGACGTCTGCAAAACCACCCAAAGCGTACGACTTATGGCGCAATATACGAACACCCTCTTTCCTCTCCGATCCTTACACCACTGCGAGGCAACTCCTCGACGCTGCGAGTCTAAATTAAATTGCAAATCAACGCCGCGTCGACCAATTTGCAAAACTACACGCCAACGCAAATGAACGCCAAGTCGTCGTATACCCTACAGCGGCGAATGTTCAACACGGCGCTATAAATTTCCATCTGCGATCTTCCATCCAACAGCTTATCTGCTCCGTGCTCCGCTCTTCCACATAGTAAATTTCCACATCCACTTCCAGCAGCGTCTTCATCGTGTGGCCGTAAACTCGGCTACGTATATAGTAATTTGTTCGCAGTAATAAACTTTGCACCAGTGAGCCGAAGCGATTTCAGAGTAGTTCAAAACAGTGATACGGAGACAGGCCGGAGGATTGGAGACGTACGCAGACCTATCTCCAGAGAAAAAGGTCTACGCCGGCAACATCCCGTACCGGTTAAGGATTACAGTCGCCTTGAAGCGATCGTCTTCTTTAAATCCTTATCCTTGGCAACATCGTCGTAAAATTTCCACTCCTTAATTTCGACCAATACTCTTAAACCAACGAAATTTTCCACTTTACCGATCCAAAGGCGACGCTCGGATTAACTTGATACATACGACCGACCTTTTCTTCCTCTGCTTCCAAACCCCTTTGTCTCGTACTCGGTTCAGGGATGGCCTGTCCTTTGACGAAATACGACATCGCGCGTCGAACTACTTAAGCTGGGCTGGAGAACTTTTATTTTCGATACGTGCGCCACGAACAAAATCTCGACACCGAAAAATCCCTCGAAAATTGGAGACAATCTGGTGCGGTTTTGTTCCTCGATATATTGGCAACAAGATAATTTCCTATCTTAGCCCCCTTTCCTTCGTACCCCTTGGAAAGAATTTTTTGTCACGTTCTTTTGACGTCATTCCACAATATTTTTCGATAGGTTCTCTCCCGTTTTCCATAAGGAACAAATCTTGCACCCCCTTTTCTTAGAGTACTTAATTCATTTTGAAAATAATGAAAAAGCAGCAGAATCTAATTTCGGGATTTTGATCAAATCAAAAACTTGGCAACATAGTTCTGCCGAAAGAAGATAAAATTGATTTAAAACTTGAAATTCAAGCAATGCAAATAATATCCATATCTACATAAGTACGTTTAATTTAATTAATCTGCCAAAAATTTTCCGTTCATCGATGATCGGTTCAACCTCATAATACCAGAATGAACTTTTGATAATACCTCGGTCCTCGATTCAAAGCACGAAAGAGGAGGAATCCATACAAGACCATAACCCGAATACGTGTCCCTAAGCACTAAGCACTCGCGAAAATCAACCGAGAGGGAAGGTGAGGCACACAGACAGATTATCTTATCTTCGAATCGAATCGACTAGAATTGGAAAGCATTAGAGCGATGAGGGGTCGGTGATTATGAGTCGTATAAGTATGAAAGAGATATTTGTACTGGTGCTGGCTGTTCTGTATTCGACCAAGATGTGTGTTTTCATGGCTTCCTTCCTCCGGTTCTGCGTCTTATTTTAGCCGCGTATATGGCATCGCGTTTCATGAACACCCAGCGTGTTACGCGGTAGCTCATTAAGTATACCGAGAGATTTCTTATCATTATGGTCGTTTTTATGGAGCAAATAAAAACGTAAATAGATGCGAAGATGGGTAGTCTGGATTTAACAACAGCGTCTCCTCAACTTTGAACTCACTGATTTGAACGAAAATTGGATAGTGTAGAAGAGCAGACAAAAAATAACAAAAACCTCAATTTTTAGCAGCTCAAATTAATTTGTTGATTTTTGGCAAATTTCAATTTTGAATGTCAATGAAATTTTGAGGTTAAAATGTGGAAAATTTTTGGTATATTTGCTAACCAGATGAATTTCAGCAGCTGACAATTTTGGTCAGTGACATGGTATCAGGTGAGAAATCGATCGTTAGGGTCGTTGCCCTCATCCACGTAGCCGGTCAAAAAACAAAAATTACATAAAACTGTAAATTTTAAAAGTTTGGCTAAAAATCAAAAAATCAACTTCAGCAGCAAAAATGAGGAGAGGGGTAGTGAGATTTTTCGCGAGATCATTCACACTGAAAGCACCATTTGAAATAAAGTAAAGGCAGATACTACTAATTTAGAGTAAAATAGACCAAGAGAAGTAAACATAATTGAACAGATTCCGTAAGTAGTCCTCGGTGCTCTCTAGGAAAAAAAACAGTGTTTTAAACATCAGAAAAAAACAACTGATGTTTAAATTTTTTTTTTCACTTTCTCTCATTTTTAAAATAATTTTTCAAACAAAGGAAAACATTTATTGATCAATTTTTCAAGCGGATGGGGGGGGGCAACAACTGCTGGGAGCGGAATTTGAGAACATTTCAACACAAATCAGCGTTTTTTAAAAACTTCTAGCTGATTTTTCAGAATGAAAAAATTAGCAGTTATTTTCCCCTTACTTTTCAATTTTCCTAACATTAAATATGGAAAACAAAAAAAAAACAGTTAAAAAACGCTTAAATTACTGTTTTTTAAAAAATCATGAAAGTAGAGAAAAAGTTGCCAAAAATGTTAGAACTGTTGCAAAAATTTTCAAAAACATTGAAAATGTTGCAAAAACTATGAAAAGGTCGTCGAAACGCATAAAAAGTTGCAAAAATGGTCAAAAATTGTTATCAAAATCATTGAAAACGTGTCAAAAAATCCAAAAAAATCATTTTGAAAATCACATTTTTATGAATTTTACATAACTTTTGTACTGTTATTCAAGATGTTTATGAAATTTTTTTGTACTTTTTACAAAGTTTCATAATTTTTAGCTACTTTTTCTACACTTCTGCAGCATTTTCGACGATTTTAAACAAATTTTCAACAAGTTTTATATCATTTAAAACATTTTTGACAAAATTTTCACCATTTTTGCAACTTTTTCATTAACTTTTATAACATTTTTGACCATTTTAACAACTAATCCAAATTTTTGTACATTTTACCAAAACAAATTTTTAACAGTTTATATATCATTTGAAATATTTTTGATGACCTTTTCACCATTTTTGCAACTTTTTCAATGATTTTTATGATATTTTTGACGATTTTTACAATTTTACGACATTTTCTACACTTTTGCAACATTTTCAAGGATTTTAAACAAATTTTTTAACAAGTTTTATATCATTTGGGCATTTCTGAGTTTTTCACAATTTTTGCAACTTTTTCAATGACTTTCATGACATTTTTCACAATTTTAGCAACTATTAAAATTTTTGACAACTTTTTAACCATTTTCGCGAGTTTTGAAATAATTTTTATGCTATTTTTGAAGGTTTTTACAATTTTATAACTTTTTCTACATTTTTGCAACATTTTCAAGGATTTTGAACAAATTTCTAACACGTTTTATATTATTTGAACATTTTTGACAACTTTTTCACCATTTTTGCAACTTTTTCAATGATTTTTATGGCATTTTTGACAATTTTAATTACTATCAGAATTTTTAACGACTTTTTGTACACTTTTGAAAAATTTTCGAGAATTTTAAACAAATTTTCAACAAATTTTACATCGTTTAAAACATTTCTGACGACTTTTTCACCATTTTTTCCACTTTTTCAATGATTTTCATGATATTTTTGACAATTTTTGAAACTTTACAACTTTTTCTACACTTTTGCAACATGCAACAGTTTCAAAAAAATTTTAGACAGTTTTCACAACATTTGAAACATTTTTGATGACTTTTTCACAATTTTTGCAACTTTTTCAATAATTTTTATGACGTTTTTGACAATTTTAACAACTAATAAAAATTTTTGATGACTTTTTGTACACTTTTGCAATGTTCTCAAGAATTTTAAATAAACTTTTAACATTTTTCACATCATTTGAGACATTTTAGATGAATTTTTCACCATTTTTTTGACAATTTTTGCAACTTTACGAATTTTTCTATACTTTTGCAACATTTTTAAGGATTTTAAACAAATTTTCAACAGTTTTCACATCATTTGAGACTTTTTGCAACTTTTTCCATGATTTTTATGAAATTTTTGACAGTTTTTACAACTTTTTTACGACTTTTTCCACTTTTTTGAAACATTTTCAATTATTTTAAACAAATTTTCAATAGTTTTTACAAAATTCCAACAGTTTTTGACAATTTTTTCATCAATTTTACAATAAATTAAAACTTTTCAAATATTATAATTTTTGACCATTTTTACAACATTTCACGCGTTTTTCATGTCTTTTTCACGACTATTGCAACATTTCAGACAGTTTCAATGGTCAATTTGCAAAATGTAAAAAGAGTAATGTCAGGATCTTTTCCGAGGTACCTACCTAATTCATGATTAATTTGATCCAATTTTTGAAAATGAATCTATTTAATTTTTCGTGGTTTAGTTGTTGAAATCTGAAAGTCTTGAAGTAAAAGGTTCTCTCGGGCCTCATAAAGTAATTCATCTGAAATGAACAGCCTCCTATATATGTTACTGATGAAAAGTAAAGATTTCGTATGGTAAGACAGACTTTCAGCTCGATATGACGTTACTTTTGGATGATTTTTCAGTACTTCAATGCTACATTTTGTTTTAATATGCATCTCGATAGAATTGTAGGCAGTTAAGGAGTATAGAAGGCCCAACAGGAGGTGATTTCTCTTCGTAGGCCAGACTGCTGGCGTTTTCGTTTTCAATTTTCTTTCGCCGTTCTCGCACGGGCTTAAAATATTCATAATTTCAAGACGAAGATGATTAGAATTGCAAATGGGCCCGAGTTGGCGGTTTTTTTTTAAAGCGCCTTACAACGATTTAAAGATGTCGAATGGGTAACCCCAGCAGCCCTTTCGCGATGGTGTTTTGGGAGCTGACTGTAGAAGCGGGAGAGGGATGCTTTATAACAACGTACGTAATATTATTCCAGATACCTATCTTCGAATGCTACATTTCAGATGGAGACGGGGGAGGAGACCGTTCGTTCGCATTTGTATATTTCTTCTAACGCACCTAATAAAATGAGAGGGAATTAAAACGGTTAAAATTTCATCCCTTTTTCCTTCTTAAAATCGTATCGAAGGAGAAAGTCAAACGTGGCAAGAATCCGGCCAAGGGAGAAGATCGGGGCGCGTTTTCGGATTTTTAAGGGTAAATTTAATTTTCAGCTAGAAAACGGATGGCCAACTAGTAGGGGAGAAAAATTCGAAAGGCGACGAGCAAAGTCGAAGAAAACGAACGATGAAAAATTGAATTTTCGCTGTTTTCGCAGTTAATTAATAAAGCAAATGCTGAAACGTCTCGCGGTAATTCGAAGTTTGGAAAATCTCGCCGCTCCGCGCGCACCCTCCGTTTTGCATTAATTTTCGCAACCTCGATGCGCGCGCATCCGGTGGAAAAAAACTTAATTAGCTCGTTCGACGGCGAAAAAGATATTCGACGAATTGATGAGCCGCGCTGAAAAATCTAATCTGGCGAAAAATATTCGATTATAAATGAAAGACTCGAACAAACTGGTGTACGAGCGGAAAGCGCGAGAAAATGTACGAGAATGGTGTATTGATAACGTGTAACGCGAGAGAAAAAAAGACGAAGAAAAAAAAAAGGTCAGCGAGAAATGAAAAAGCGTATATTAAATGATGAATTCGCTTTGGAAAGACGCGAAGCGTCGCGCGGTGTATTGAGAAACGATAAGGAGTCGAAAAAGAGAAAAAGATACGAGAATAAAAAAAAAAAGCAAAAAAAAAAGAAGAGGAAACGCCATCGGCGACGTTACGGAAAATACACGGTATTTTTATCGTACGCCATACACCGAGCGGGAAATTTCCTGCTACTCTCGACACGCGATAAATTTTCAGCCGATGAATGAAAGAATCCGAATACAATAGGATGTGCTGTATTGGTGGAAATTTTACGAGCAAAGCGAATCGACAAAGGAGAGGTTACTCGAGGACAAGACGATTTATTGGGATGCGATTTGGCGGAATGATTTTCGCCGTAAGCTTAAATGAGCAGGAAGGGATGGTTTGGTTCAAGCCAAACAAATGCTAACCGGAGCAACAAGAGAATAAAGGATTTCCTCGGTGTGCGAATAAGTAATTTCTCCCAAGATTTCTTCGTCTCGTTAAGATTTTATTTTGCCAAAAGCATATTCGAGTCAAAAAATTGAACGAAAATGATTGGAAATTTGCGCTGATTACGAAAATAAATAGATTTATTCTTCAAGCGAACACATTGGTACATGGATATGTCTTTTTAAAATTCATAAGTTTTCAAAAGTTTAACAAAAAGACCTCGGCATTTCCATACTACTCATGAAACTATAAAACATACGATATGCTTTTGCTCATTGAATTTTTCAAATCCATAAAGTCGTAATATATGAAGTTTTCTTGAAATTTTCCAAGTTCAAAAAGTCCTTTGAATTTTGAAAAATTTTCCAAGTTCAAAAAAGTCAGACAAAATATCTAAAAGCCATTGTAACGGATTTTCGTAGGTGAATTTCGTAATGAAATTTTTTTGAACAGTTTTCGAAATCCAAAAAGTCAGTAGAAATCTGAAAATTTTTCCAAACTCAAAAAATTCCGACAAAATGTCCAAAAGTCAGCCTTAGGTAAAAATCTGTCTGACAAAATGTCTGATTTCAACTTTCTTGAAAATTTTCAAGTCCACAAAGTTGAAATTTTCCAAGTCCAAAAATTCATTTCAGTTCTTAAAAGTTTTTAAAGTTCAAAAAAGTCTGACAAAATGTCTGAAAGTTGACGTTATATCTGAAATTTTCCAAATCGAAGAAGTCTGCCTGACAAAATATCGGAAAGTTACCCTAATTTCTAAAATTTTCTCATTTCAAAAAGTCTAATTATTTGTCTGACAAAATGTCTAAAAGTCAGCATTTTTCTTGAAAAATTTCAAAAGGTCCAGAAAGTCAATGGAAATCTGACATTTTTCAAATTCCAAAAAAGTTTGACAAAATGTCTAAAAGTCAATTTTCTAACTTTAAAACGTCATTAAAAAAATATGAGATTCAAGGGAAAAGTGAACATCACACGACTTTCGAGCCAAAATTTAAACTTTTTTCCAACTTCCTTCAGAATAAAATCGATTCATGATTTTCCAGAGTGAAATATCTCGAACACTTTTCAATGTCGACTCTATAAAAATATTAGTTTTTACTCTCTCCCGTACCTTCCAATGCGAACTTTCATTCATTACTGGTTATATACATAGTTGCTACCTTTTTGGATGAAAGTTCAGCTTATCTAAGTCGTAGATGGTAAAAAAAAACTCACTTATATTCGTACATGTTTTCAATTTCTAATAATGAATATTTGAAACTCACCTGCAACAAAGAAACAAAATAAATCGTCGATTAGCATCTAAATAAACGTACGCCAGGCTTTGTAGCTTAATAATAATGAAATTACCCAAAATTTTCCTTAAAAGGGAAAATTTCTTAATCACACATATATTTCAGAGGGCTTCAGTCTAAAATTTATGACTTGAAAATCAAGTATGTTTTCCAAAATTCAAAATTCATCATAATAGAACAATTTAGAGGCTTTCTGATGAAAAAATGCATCCTCTCGGTCTATTTCAATTCTCAAGTCATTTTATGAAGATTTTCATCCTCGAAAATTTTATTAATGAGAAAATTTAGTAAATTTTGACTCTCGAGTGCTTTATTTTCCTGAAAAAATTTCTTCTTGATTTACTTAGGCCACCCATTCCATTTTCCTCGTTTTCGTACAACATGGGTAAGGGTACATTTCAAACTGAAATGAACGGTGGGCAATTCAGTTATTCATTTTGATATGAAAATGTCGTCGAAATTGTTAATTTACAAAAAAAATCATCAAATTAATGCAAAATTTTAGAAAATGGCCAAAAATACAATCACGAAAATTGTACCAAATGAGAAAAAAATTGATAAAAATCTAATAAAACTATATGGAGCATTTTGAAAAAATTTTTAAATGCTGAAAAATATCTCATTTTTATTGATATTTTTGAAAAATTCAAAAAGTTGCCAAATTATTACGCAAAATTATTACATATGCAAAAAAATGCGTTAAAAATCAAATAAATTGGATAAAAAAAAATAATCAAAAATTTGTAAAATTTAGAAAAAAAGCTCAAAATATCGTAAAAATCGTTTAAAATGATGAAATTTTGTTCAATTTGAACAAACATATTTGAAAATAGACTCAAAACTGTGTGAAGATATTTTTAAATACTGAAAATTGAAACATTTTTATGAAAATTTTCGTAAAAAATTTCGTAAAAGTGGCTAAAATTTTAAAAAATTGTCGAAAAATGTCGAACTTTCAAAGAAATTAGTAGTCGCAAAATCAGCAATATTTTTTGAAAATTCAAAGTTAGTTCGATATTTTGACCTGCAATTTGAACAATTTTAACACAATTCTGATAACATTCACAACATTTTAACGATTTTTTCATTTTTCAATCAATTTTATTGATTTTTTGATGTTTTATACTTTTTCTACGTTTCTTTGACAAATTTCTTTACAGTTTCGTGACTTTTTTCGAAAATCTGAACAAATTTTACAACAGTTCATTAATATAGATTTTATTTCAACAATTTCTTTCCATAAATTGAACAACTTTAACGATATTTTAAAAAATTTTTTACTTTTTTCGAACAATTAGTCTGAAAATCACACTGAAAAATTTCTTAAAAATAATCGCAATGTAAAAAAAACTGATGAAAATGACGCAAAAGTGATCAAAGAGGTATCACTGTTCAAATGCAAAAAAATTTATCAATTTTGACAAAAAATCTTTATTAATTCGCAGCACCATTAGATTGGTCAAAATATTCATGTTTAAGGGAAATTTACGAATTCGATCATTTAAAAAATGAAACGACTTTGACTGCAAAAGTCTCAAACGAAAATTACGTCATCCTAATAGCTCAAAGAAAAAAGAGAATTTCAAGCTCTACAATTTTCATCCCTTGCATTTTTTTCGTGACTCCCTTAGTTTGGCCAGAAAACCCATATTTATAGGAGACGTACAAAGTCGATGCTAGACTTTTTTTTTTCGTTTTCAAAACCATTGACTTTGTAAATTTTCCATAAACATTAATATTCTGGCCAAACTAAGGGTGCTACGAAAAAAATGCAAGGGATGAAAATTGTAGAG
>FIZU01022586.1:0-16793 GCA_900064475.1 Pseudococcus longispinus | reverse complement strand
GGCAAGTTCCTTCTGGTGAAATCAATACAATGCACGAAGCGAGCAATAAAAAACTGCTCGCTTCGTATGGAAATTTGGTATTTCTGGGCAGGAAATGACCAAGGTGTCATCTCTACTGAGGGTAGAATCTCTGAGAGATGACCACCAAAAATTAGTCTTAAGCTAACTTCAGTCGAAAGAAGGACTCGGTAAGAAGTCTCACCTTAAACTTATTCGGTGTTTCATTTTACTAATCAATAATTCATTTCGATAATCTTAATTGTGTTAATTTACAGTTCTCGGTTTTTACTTGAATTTTGCTTTAATAACTAAAAAGATATAAAATACTATTGGTTGTGGAATTGGTGGTGACGCGGTGACTTGGAAGCTCTTGATTTTTGCGGTTCTTGTATATAACTATTGGGTGAATTTCTAATATCTCGTGAGTTATATTTAAGCTATTGCATGTTAATATTATTTAATAAATATCGTGCTTTAAAAGTGTGGTTCATTCTAGTTCAGGTGTCAATATTCTTAGAGGGAATATAACAAGCAAACCTTTTACCACGCTTTTGTAAGTAATTATAACATCGTATTTGGCGGAGGCCCCAAATCGATTGAAATTGGTGGGGGTCCTGGGGCCTAGGTCCCGCGGCACCCCCTAAATCCGGCCCTAATTTTTAAGATCTCAATCTACAATTTTTTTTTGAAATTTTTTTCAAAAACAGCCTTAGGGACGGAGATAGGGAACTTCTCAGGGAAGTGGATGTATTCTAAAAAAATAGCTTTAAAAATAGCATGCTGGTTCATTTTTTCTTTATAAGACTCTAGATTAAGATTCAGCAATGAAATTGCTTTTAACAAAGTGATGCATGGAAGTTACATTTTTGCAGCTTTGGGGTTTACTTGACACTCTGCATCCGAAAATGACACTTAGGTACCGACAATTGGAAATACTGATTACGTCCTGAAAAAAACGCCCACGTTACATCTCAAAATTTTTCACTTCTTTTGAGTGAAAAAAGGATATCAGTTTTCTTTTCTTAGATTTCTTTGCTCAGAATTCTTTTGAATTGAATTATTTTCTCTGAATTTTTTCTCAGAATTCTTTTAGGCTCAGATATCATTTCCACAAATTTTTTTTTGGAATTCCTTTGTTCAAAATTTTTTTAGGCTCAGATATCATTTACTCAGAATTCTTTTCTCAACTTTTTTTAAAAATTTTGGACCGTGCAAATTTTGATTTTGTAATTTTTGAGTGTGCAAGTTTTTAGCATGAAGTCTATCAAAAAATCTTAAAATTTGTCAGCAATTCTTTCGCTCCAAATTCGTTTGCCCTGGTTCTATCCCAAACAGTTCGGCTTCAAATGGTTCTGCACCAAAATCCTTTTGCTCAGGTTTGGCTTCAAATGGTTTGACTCCAAAATGATTCTGCTCCAATTTGTTTCAATTTTATTACAAAAATATACTTAGTAGAAATCTTGATATATCTAGTACCAAAAAAGGTATAGAAAATTCAGATTTTTCATTTCCACAAACTTTTTTTTTACTAAAAATAAAGTCGATCTCAATCTCTTCCAGAAATAAATTTCTTCGATCCTTTTGATTTTATTTCAAGTTGAACTTGAAAGGAAAATACTGCTAAAATTGTACACTTGGAACGATTGCGTAATGATGTAATTTCGCGCGGAGGAGTAAAAACCCGCACCATCTTCAACGCTATATTTACGTTTTGAAGAAAAAATTTATGCATGTGCTTGGCGATTCGCGGAAAACTTTTCGTCTTTTTCCAAGAAAACACGTTGGTGAAAAATGAATAAAAATGTGTTTACTCGCCGAGCCACACCAGCGACGACGCATCGTTAAACATACTCACAAAGTTATACTCGTAACTCGGCATCCGTTCAATTTTTATAGCGTTTGCAGCGTTAAAATTGAAAACAATAGGCCTTAGAATTTATTCCAGCCATCCGATGGTATTTTCCTATTACATTGTTACGAATAAGTTTAAAAATACACTCGTTCATACGTGACAAGCTCCATAAACGACGTGAAACGTATAAGAAAAAAAAACACGTGTTACGTTTCTTGAAACCCCTTTCCCAAGTTGAAATTTGTCTTTGATAAGATAAAAGAGGTAAGAAAAATTGGCGAAACGAAATTTCCAGCTTGTTAATAGTGCAGATAACGTTTGAATGATGCTCGAAAGTTGCATCGGATTTTCAAAAATTAACCGTATCAAATCAACGTACCAATGACGTCAAATCTTCAAAAATAATCCAAGGAACATCGCCATACATTATAACAGTATCTATCTGCGATTATCATACTCGATTTATTTTCACCCAAGTACAAATTTAACTTTGAAAAATTATATGGGTGACCTTGGGTTACCTTCAAAGTCACGTGTACGGTGTCTCCGTTGGTAATTTTAAAATTAGAAAAATTGCCTAAGGAATACCCACTTGTGAAATAATCATATGGGAAGAGGCGGTGTAATTGGGTAGACTTTTTGAATTTTTTTTTATCAGATGTGCAGCCAAAAGAATGGTTCGAGTAGATGCTATTTTAGAACATCTGTTGCTTGAATTATGCAACAACGTAGACTTCGTGGAGCCAATGTTGAGCCACGAATTTCAAACGTGGAAATAAATTTTGTTATTGGTTCGATAAAACTGACGTGTTTTCTAGGTTATCTACGTCGATTTCGACTGCGACTTGCATAAAGTGCAATTTTTCAACCACGAATTATCTCTAAATTATTTCCTTATCGATAATTCAAAATCGATAGATCATAATTTTCGTGTTGGAAAAATGTTGGGTACCTATCTGAATTTTAATTTCAAATGTCAGTGCATACGCTAGCACCTTTCAAAATTTAATGACTTTTTAATTCTCACATTTCAATAATTGATCAATACTTGGCAGCACATAGCTTGGATTGGTGGCGTATTCAAGTGGAGGTGGTGGGGGTGCAAGGATGGTAAACTGAACTTGAAACTGAAAACTGAAAAAAACTGGCACTGAAATGTGAAAAAACTGAAACTGGAACTGACAAAGTGAAAACTGATAACTAGAACTGCAACTGAAAATAGAAACTGAAAATAATTTTATTTTTAGTTTCTTACTTTTACTCTCCCATTTTGCTCTTTTCTTTTCGTCTTTTCCATTGGTATTTTCCAGTGGCGAAAAACTGAAATCATATTAATTTCAGTTCCAGTTTTTAGTTCGTATCCTTTTAGTTGCAGTTTCGGTTTCAGTTCCAGTTTTTCCGTTTTAGTTCCATTTTTTTTTCAGTTTTCAGTTTTCCATCACTGATTTTTATATTCATTAGAAAATTTGGCAAGGATGGAAAACTGAAATTAAAAACTGAAAAAAAAGTTCCCGCCATTCCCATACTATACCCATGAAACTATAAAACATAGGATATGCTTTTGCTCATTGAATTTTCTTAGTCCCTAAAGAAGTGATATTTGTTCTTCAAATTTTTAAAGTCCAAAAAGTCATTTGAATTCTTAAAAATTTTCCAAGTCCAAAAAGTCTGCCTTGAAAAATTTTGAAAATTCGCCCGATTTCTAAAATTTTAAAGCTCAAACAATCGAAATCGATAGTCTGACAAATGTCTAAAATTCAACATTACCTCTGAAATTGTATAAGTTCAAAAAATCATTGGAAATCTGAACATTTTTTCTGTCCAAAAAAGTCTGATAAAATGTCTAAAAGTTACTGTCAAGGAATTTCGTCAGGTGTAACAAAAGTATATCCTATGCTAAAACTGAAACTGAAACGGGAGAACTGAAAAGTGAGAATTGAAAGTTGAAACTAATATTATTTCGGTTTTCCATCTTTGGAGAGGTTCAAGAGGTCTAGACCTCTTCATTATTGAACAAAATGTTGGAGAAAATTATAAAATTTAGCTTTTGAACGTCTTTTTTTGGGAAAAATGTTTGTCCTCGCTTCATTCGAGCTCAAAAAATTCACATTTCTTGACAAAATAATTGATATTGTTTTAAAACATAGGTACAATCACATTTTTCCCACAAAATTCTCCTCCCCTTGGATGACTCTCTGACAGCGCTACTGGTTGGATCAGAGCTTTTTTCGAGAAATATGTTTTTCATTTTAAAATAAGCTCATAAAAAATTAAAGATAGAGCCAAATATTGAGAATATTGATATAAAACTCAAAATTTTAGCTTTTGATTACGCAGATATACATTTTTGACTCATATTCTCTCGCAACCTCAAAATAAGAATCTATTCCAAGGATGAGGTGAGCTCAAGAATTTTGAGACGTGTAATTTTTTGAAACTTGAAACTCAATTTTTACATTTATTTTTCTCATTTACCTCAAATTTCAAAAAATCCAATTTTTGGTTTATTTGATTTTTCTTAATTGTATTAGTTTGCTTTCAATTCCCCATCAGCAATATTTTTGAACTCTGGAGTAAAGAAATGCAATAAAAAAATCAATTTTCACCTCAAAATTTTTGTTGTACAATTTGAAAATTTAAAAAAATTCAATCCGGAAATTGATAAGGTTACATCATTGAAAAATTTGAAATGTTCATTACCTCGTACCGTAGGCCGACCGACGAGATTATTTTGATGAAAATTTCATCGTTATCTGATTGGCAAATTTGTATGGTATCGTCAAAGTCAAGGAAATTTTCGCTAATGACCGAAATAACAAATGAGCCTTGAAGCAGCCGAACGATCATTGAAGAAATCGATTAATTAATCTAATTAAATTTCGATCATATTTGTCGATTGTAACACGAGATACAATGTTTTTCTCCACTTTACTATCCGCGTCTGGCTTTTTTTCTTTCGCCCTTCACCTAATTAAGATAAATTCGCCAGATTACAAGGAAGAGCCATACGAACTTGAAATTTTCGTCTAATTTATTTGCACGAAGAAGAAAATTTTTCAATCCTCGCGAAAACTTCGACGATAGTGCAAATATTAAAATATTAAATACGAGCAGGCCACGATGAGCCGAGGGCTTGTGCAGCTTGCGCCAAAGTCAAACTTTTGGAATAAATTTAACATCTCTTAGGATTAGGTTGTTGAATAGATTAACAGAGTTTAATCGAATTTTGTAATTCGAGTGTATACGTGTAATCTCGTGCCTGCGTTAATTTTTCTCCCGGGAAATCGATTCGTTTTTGAAAAACTCGAAATTCGCAGTGTTGAAAAGTCATACGCCAATTTATCTACGATTCTTAGAAATTCACTCGATGAATCATATCGGAGGAGAGTCGAATTGAAATTAAAATTCATTACAAGAATACCATCGCGTTACGACGACAATGCCAACATTGTACGAATAAATGTGTTTTCCTGGTCGCAAAATGTTGCACAGGGCAGTTAGAGGGCGAATTAGCGAAATTTATTCGCGCCTAGTTTAGACTCGTACATATGGTTATGGCTAACGCCATAAAAGTGTGCGTTTTCTAATTACCCATTACGAAAAAAAACACCGAGAGTGGGTGGAAATTATGAAGGAAAAATCGCATCAAAGTGTATATCGTTGAAACGAACCGTTGGTGGTTATTTACTAAACGTTACAACCTTGACATTCGGTAGCACTATGTGAAAAAAATTGTATGATTATTTCTTTTCGCGCCAGAGACCAGACTAGACAGTCGAAGAGTGAAAGGAGGTAATGAAAAATTCAGATGAAAGCATGAGATGACGGTAACGCGTAGGCAGCGTGGATAAATTTCATTCAATGGTTTAGATTGATTTTATCAGTTCAATTGTGCCATGCCCATGCGATGCTGCTGACGAACTTTGTGAAATTTAAACCTAAACGTACCTAAACGTTTAAATACCGCAGCATCGCTGTTGTGATTTTATTGTATATGAGAGTAGGCTTATTCGACGCGTTAATTTATTCGTCCGAGTGATATATTCGTTCTGCTAGAATGGGCAGGTTTCATTACACACAAAGAAAATTAAAGATAAATTGCTCTATTTGTTTTCTACGTACTTGAAAGCAAAGACAGATATCTACCAGATGAGAATAGGCATATCTTTCTAACGGTATCGAAAAATGATAACGATGAATTTCAAAATTTCGTCGCTTCGACGTCGAGTTTTCTCGATAAAAAGACTCCTACGTTTTTACGGCGCTGCCAGATTTTGTACTGGCGCAAGAAATTGAAAAAAATGAGAATTTTTATGAGGAAATTTTAATGATTTTTTTTATCCAAACCCAAGAGCCCATAACATTTGATTCGGCTGATTCGATAACTTTTACGATGAAATTCATGCCAAAGCAATCAAAATTGATAAAAATGTTTCAATAGGGTTGTCTCAGGAAAATTAGATTGGGTTGAAAATGATATATGTTATTAAATATAGAATTATAAATTCAATAAACCAACCCGCATCCAAACTGGTCCATTGGGACCAAAGAAATCAACCGTAGCTACCAATCGGCACAGAAAAAAATGATTCAGCACTGACAATTAATGATTCGGCACCGGGGAAAAAAATGATTCAGATTCAACAACTGATGATTCGGGTTCGGCACAAAAAAATATTCTGCACCGAAAAAGATGATTCAGCACCCCAAAAAAATGATTCGGCACAAAT
This sequence comes from Pseudococcus longispinus, assembly GCA_900064475.1. NCBI lineage: Eukaryota > Metazoa > Arthropoda > Insecta > Hemiptera > Pseudococcidae > Pseudococcus > Pseudococcus longispinus. Next base: position 10,211 of record FIZU01022586.1, on the reverse strand, counting down.
AATTAATGATTTGGCACCGGAAAAAATTATTCTAAACCAACAATTGATGATTCGGCACCAACAATTGGTGATTTAGCTTTAGCAGTTGGCACCAAAAAAAAAAAAAAGATTCTGCACCGAAAACATATGATTCAGTATCAAAAAAAATGATTCGGCTTCAACAATTGATGATTCGGTCCAGAAAAAAATGATTTGGCACCAAAAAAAAAGATTCTGCACTGAAAAAGATGATTTAGCACCAAAAAAATGAATCGGTACTGGGAAAAAGAAAATTCGTCACCAACAATTAATGATTTGGCACCAAAAAGAAAAGATTTTCCACCGAAAAAAGATATTCGGCACCAAAAAAAAAAAATGATTCGGCTTCAACAATTGATGATTCGGCACAAGAAAAAATGATTTGGCGCCAAAACAAAAGATTCTTCGCTGAAAAAGATGATTTGGCACCATAAAAAATGAATAATGATTCGACACTGAAAAAACATGATTCGGCGCCGATATTGATGATTAGGCACCATTAATTATTGTCGGTGCCAAATTATTAATTGTTGGTGCCGAATCATTTTTTTTCGGTGCGGAATCATTAATAATTGTCAGTGCCGAATCATTTTTGCGGTGCCGAATAAGAATGCGATTCTGTCGATTAGGGGGGGGGGGTGGCACAGCTGGCTTTCCTGATATTCGTATAGTCAAAATCATGTGAATATAATACCTAAGAAAGTAAAATTTTGAGAAATGAAATTAACAAACAAAAATTGAACAAATCATTCAAAATTAGAAAAAATCAACGAAAAGTGGCAAAAAGGAGCCAAAATGCAAGAAAATTGACAACACAGAGCAAAAATATGCATACACAAGCAAAATGAGCAAAATTGTCCAAAACGAGCATAAACTGATAAATGAACAGAAAATGGGGAAAAAATTGAGAAAATTTCTTCCAAAATTCCACCAAATTACCTATTCAGAGTTGATAAGGTCAGGAAAAACCAACGAATTCTAGGAATTATCTTGATTAAAAAGGTGATTCCATTTATGCCAAATAAGGAAACTTTTATGAAAGGATCAAAAAGTGGAAAGCTTCAAATTATTGATGACAAAATTATATCTACTAAATTGATAAAAACTTGTAAATAATTAAAAATTCGGCTAAAAAGGAGCGAAAAAATTATAAATCTTGACAAATGTCAACAGGCACCCATTAAAACCCCTGAAACATCTCACATAAGTGCATCTTTCGTTTCAGATCAACCGACCCATTGCTGGCTTTGTCTAAATCACTGTCAAATGGTCAGATTTTTGCATATCAAATTGACATATCGTGTCACGTCTTACGTGTGATGTTTCAAATAAAAGTGCAGAATTTTATCGAAAGTTTTAATTCATTTAAGAAAATTCCACGCAGTTTCGAGTCGATATTTTAAATCAACTTACGATTTGTGATGTCAATGCCATGCCATGATAGTGTCTTATGATTTAGTTTTTCCCAATTCCCATTCCTTCGTGTTTTTCTGCACCCATAGTAACCTATACTTTTGTTTGAACAGATGTGTGATTCAGGCTAAATAAATCACGATATGACGACAATGATTCTACAGTTTCATTACAATTTTGGTCACAGTGTTTTGAAGTCGTTTAGAAATCTTCAGGTTTACGTAAAAAATGAAAACTTTATTATCCGTATGGCTTACGATTTGGTATTTAAATATTTCGGTAAATGCAAACAACGAAAAAGGTAAGTACCTACGAATTTAATTTACCTATTCGATAGGTTTTCCTAGTCCTCCATTTGTAGTTTCCATTTATTTCAATTTCTAGCTTTAATTTTCAATCGAGCAAAAAACTCGTTGATTGCGGCACCGACTGAAAACTTACATGGTGTAAAATGCAATACCTGGGTAACCGCCTGTCCAGCTGAAGATGAAGATGAATTAAAATTTGAGGAGGAATTTTCCTTTCATAACGCTGCATTATTTGTGAAAAGAATTTACAATGAAGAAAACTCTTGCAGTAATTTTCGAAGTGATGTGTGCTCAAGACCGTACAAACTTTCGATGGCCTGGTTCAAAGAAACGATCGAGTTTGGTTATGAAGTGAGACTGATTCGTTATTTATGACTCAAATCTTGGATCAAGTATTCGAAAATATCTACAAATATGGGTTTTTATATGCTGGTGTAGATCTTCCTGAAAAAATCTGAACATGAGAAGCATAAGTTTGATGTTACTGTTTACGACAGCCACGAACCGTTGAGATATTTCTTAGAACTCGAGTCATCCTCGTGGGCGGATTTCTTTAAAAAATTAATCGAAGAGATGAAAAAAGGGGAAACCGAGTTGAAGTTTAAAGATGACCAGGAAATGGTAACTATATCGATAAAATACGAATTATAATGTTTTCGGTGTGCAAATTTCAAAATTTTTATGGCGTTCATTGATTTGATAAATTTTAGGAATTTATATGGATACCTTTATTCAAAGTCTGGTTTAAAGCGAATCGGGTTCGAAAAATTGAATACCAAATTCGAAAAAGTAATATGAATGCGAAGCTAGAGTGTGCAGATTACAATTTAGGAAACGAACTGTTCTATGGTGCTGATGTAAATTTGTTATACGACGAAGTAAGTGAATAAATAGCAACTAATCATGTGCTGAAATGAGCTTAGGTATGGAATAGGTACTTACCTAGCTTTCATTTTAATAACCTTATTTTTGAGCTCCTGCATCCAAAGGGTTCCTTCGTTGATTACAAATCTTTGGATCGCAGAATGAAAAAAAGGAAAATGCTTAAAATGTGTGTATTTTTTTAAATTAAAAAACGTAAAATTAATTTTGTTTTCCTTCCCCCTCAATTATAAACAAAGAAAACCCAAGAAAAAGCGTTGGACGGATTACAAGTGCCATCAAGTGAAGAATATAATGGATGCGAATCAAAATACAAATGTTTTAAAAAATGGCTACTCATACCTGCAGACCAATTCCAGTTCAATTCACCTTCAAATATTTCATGTTCCAATATTGCCACAATAGCAATATGGAGCCGTACAATTGAACGAATACTGCAGAAAGTGGATGATTATTTGTACGCATTGTCTCGGGTATGAAAATTTCCATCATACAATACAGTTTTTTTCAACATCATGGGCGTAGCCAGAGCTTCACAAGCGGTGAAGCCAAAAACTTTGAATAATTCTTCTCTTTGACCCCCCCCCCCCCCCCCCCCCCCCCCCCCCCCCCCCCCCCTCCCCTCCCGCCACTCGAACACCTGATTTTTTCCAATTTTTCTAGGTAAGGTTAGAGTGTGGAAAAAAATTTCATGATTATTCTCTGCAATTTTTTGGATGAATAAAGCCTCCTATGAAAAAAAGCATGAATAGCAAAATTATAGACCATAAAATTCTCTTCATTTTTAATTAATGTGATTTTTTTCATAGAAAGCTTAGTTTTCGTGAAAATCGCAATTGAAATTGTTTCTGTGCACTTTTGATAGATTTTGTGATTTGAAAAGTGAACAATAATTTCAGGTTGATAACTTGATATTTCTTGAGGTGTAAAAAATTCGAGAATTAATCAGCTGTGGGCCGTGGCTACGCCTATATTCAACATTCACTCAATATTACCAATTTTTCTCCATTTACCCAGGTCTCTGGCGAAACATTACGTATAGTCGCCGGTGTCAGCGAAATACTTCAACTACCGTACATAAAACAGAGTTTTTTTAGACCTAAGAATTACGTGTACTTCACTCACGAGAAATTTTCCATACGACCACCAAACATTATTTATAAAATTGTCAAGTTCAAGACCAACAGATGCGAGCTAGGCATTGACCAATTCTGTTGGTACGGTGTGATAATTGTGATCCACAACGACCCTTATTATGATGAAAAAAAGCCAATTTGCGAAGACCTAAGTGAAACATTAGGATGGACGGAAATCAAATATGAAAAGCTTTCTTCTGAAGAAGGCCAAAATCCATCCAAGTTTATTTACGTTTGTAAGATTAATAATAAATCGATCGAAGGTATAGGATTAACGTACGATTGGCATTTGCATCTTGGTGCATTATCATTGTTCGAATTTCCGGATGAATATAGTGAAGAATATGCAACGAAAAATGTAATAAATGAAGCATACGGAGAACTGAAAAGATTGACCGAAGAAGGAAGTGAATTCAAAGTGGAAGATAGTAGGGTGATAGAACGCCCTTCGATTCACGATGAAGATTTTGATTTAGAGAGCGATGCTGATGATCAGAATTTAAATAATACACTTTATGGTGATTCTGAGCAGCGAGATAAGAAAACAGACTAAGTTTTAAGCTCAAGTAAATGTTATTCGGAGAATGAAAAATTAATCATAGATGGTTTATTAGATGAATTTTTTCAACTTACCTATATTTTTCAAGATTGTACTTTGACTTATAGCATGTATCTTTGTGGCATGCAGGTATTCAAGATCATATATTATAGCAAATTTATAATAGATATTATCATATTAGAAACGTTTTTATCGCCTCATTAGTTTTTATTAAAATATATTTACTTACCATCTGAACAATTGCTATTTTCAATGTTTTCGCAAATATTTGATAAAATTAGATAAAGCTTACCTATTCTTCCCAGAAACGTGATAAGGTAAGTAGGTAAATCGCTGAATTCTGTTGGAAAATTTGACATAAATGCACGATTTATAATCTTGTCAGTTGCAAATTTGGAAGTGTTTGAATTTTGAAGACTCCTGTTAAAACTAGAAAGAGCTGAAATCTTTTTGAAAATTCTTATGATCAACTAAACTATAGGTATGCCTACACTTGTGAATGCTCCACCATGATGCAAATTTTTTTTAGCCCAATCGATAGATTTTCTTTTAAAAAATTTAGAACCACCCAAAGTAGCCCTAGAAAAGACAAGACAGCCCTAGAAAACGTAGCCCTACAAAAGGCTACCATAGAAAAAACAGCCCTGGAAAAACAGTTCTAGAAAAGACGCAACACGCAACAGCCCTGAAAAAGACAGACCTAGAAAAGCAGCTCTTGGAAAGACAGCCTTAGGAAAGGCAATATGCGGTCTTAGAAAATACAGCCCTAGAAAACACAAGGCAGCTCTAGAGAATTCAGCCCTAGAAACTACAGTGCTAGAGAAGCAGCCCTAGAAAAAAGACACAACTGCCATGTAATTTCTAAAATTTTCCAAGGCCAAAAAAGTCTGACAAAATGTTTAAAAGTCAGCGTGATGGAATTTACAAATCCAAAAAGTCAATCTGTCGGAATTTCGTGTCATCGTATCAGTTGGTCGGAAAAATCTGTCGTTTTTCGCGAAATTACTACCTACGAATCGATACATATTAACCAGCCCCTCAACGAACATTTCAAAAATTGAACTCAACGAGCCCGAGCTCATCATTACTCCACTACGCTGCGTGGCAAATACTGAACTCGGGCCGGTTGTGTTCAATTTTCAAAATGTTCGTTGAGGCCCTTGAGAGGCCAATTAATATGCGTCGATTGGGCTGAAAGAAATGTCGATTCATTTTCTCATGGAATGACGCCAAACTACGGGATTAGGTCCCAAAAAAGATTCAAAATTTTTTCCCCTCAAATATAAATAAAGGCTACTCAAGAACGTTCAAAGTTTTCAGTTTTAAATTTTTTCAGCAATGTTCCCATCGTTTTTGGACCTTGTAAAAAAATATGGCACCTATACCTAAGGGAATTACAAAATGTTGAAAAAAATGAGTCATCTCACTCCCCTCCTACCCCCAAATTTTTTTAGCAATTTTTTAAAAATTTCAAAATGCAAAAAAATTGAGAAAATTTTATTTGTTTTCTCATGTGTACCCACATAGTGCCAACAATCTGTGAAAATTTCAGAACTTTTACCCACCCCCTCCGAAGATATCGTGTATTGAAGACTTGAAGTTTCGATACGCATAGGGAGTGATAATTTGGGAATGTTAGGTGTGGGGGGTAAAAAATTTCGGTGGTGAGATTTTACATCGGGGATAACATTTAGAACCACTTTCGAGGAAATTTAGGTCAAGGGTCGATTTCACCATCTTATCAGGGAAGACCCTTTTTCAAGACTTTTGAAAATTATTCGAACAAAATTGTGAATGTTCATTTCAAACAGAAAAGTTTTAAAACATGAGAAATTCAATAATCAAATTTTACAATTAATGTAAAGTGAAAATATTGAGATTTTGTCATGAAAAATATTGAGACCTTTGACCAAAGTGAGGTCAAATTTTTAAATTTGTTGAACAAATAAAAAATTCCAAAATAAATCTAGGTAGGAATGATTTATTTAGCATTTGTAATATTAGCATGACCAAATCTTTAAAAAGTGACAAAATTCCGTCACGCTGACTTTTAGGCATTTTGTCAGACTTTTTTGGACTTGGAAAAATTTTCAGATTTCCATTGACTTTTTGGACTTGGAAAATTTTAGAAATCACGCTGACTTTCAGAGATTTGGTCAGGCTATTTTTATATTTTTTGGAATGGAAAAATTTTTCAGATTTCAAACGATTTTTTGCATTTGGAAATTTTCAGAAAATCTGACTTTTAGCCATTTTATCAGAAAAAAACTAATTGAGACTTTTTGGACTCATGCTGACTTTTAGATACATATTTTGTTAGATTTTTTAGACTAGAAAAAATTCAAATACCTACCTATAAATAATGCTGACATTTAAACATTTTGTGAACCTGACTTCTTCGACCCCAAAAATTTCAGAGATCACTCTGATTTTCAGACATTTTCGAGGCTATTTAGTTTATAATCGATTTGAAAATTTTTCAGATTATGTCAGATTTTTTTGGACTTGGAAAAATTTTAAGATTTCCATGAAATTCCGTCAAGCTGACTTTTGGACGTTTCAACATAGGATATACTTTTGCGATGTGTAATTTCGCGAAAAACGACAGATTTTTCCAACCGACATGAAAAATCGACCGACAGAAAAACCCGACAAATTGACTTTTTGAACTTGTAAATTCCATTACGTTGATTTAGACATTTTGTCAGATCAACAGTTCAGACTTTTTGGACTTGAAAAATTTTAAAGATTTTTAGCCGAATTTTTATTTGAACTTGGAAAATTGACTTTCAGACATTTCGTCGGACTTTTTTGGAGGGAAAAATTCTCAGATTTCCACTTGTTTTTTGGGCATGAAAAATTTCAGAGATGATGCCAACTTTTAGACATTTTGTCAGGTTTTTTTTGAATATGGAAAAATTTTGAGATTTGTACTGGTTTTTTGGAATTATAAAATTTTAAAAATAATGCTGACTTTCAGACATTTTGTCAGACAAAAAAAAACATTTTAAAATTTAAATTAGGAAATAAATAATAAGTATAAGTTAATACATAAAAATGATTTGAAAATTGAACAAGGACCAAAAGCGTACCCGGGAGTATTTTGTCAGACTTTTTCGGATTTGAAAACATTTTTCAGATTTCTATTCACTGTTTAAAATTAGAGATCATCCTGATTTTTAGACATTTTTTTAGACAAACAATTTTAGACTTTTAGGACTTGTAAAATTTTAGAAATCACGCCAACTTTCCGACATTTTGTCAGGCTATTTCACACTTTCATTGAGTATTCCCTGCGAAAATATGAAGGACCGATGTGGTCCAGAAGGAAACTTTTTTGGTACGTAATTTGAAAATTTTTTGAAATTTGTAAAATGGATGCTGGGTATGATAGCCGCAAGCCATTTGCTCGTCTCAATGATAAATTTTAATCTCATTTCGTTCATTTTAATTGATTCTTGCCCATCACTATGGTCTATCCGTATGAATCACTTTCATTTTTCAATTGAATCAGTATGACACGTCTGTTTTCAGTTTCCTGGCGCAGAATAAGACAAGGTGCGATGGGGATGGCTCTAGAAAAAATGTTGAATCACCTCGCCGCACGTTTATTTTGTATTAATATTTCGCTTATCTGCTTATTATTTGTCTTTTTTTCTTATTGATAACATTGCTCACTATGTACACGAACCATCACTACGATATTTGTTCTTCTTAATAAAAAAAATATAACGTAATATTCTTAATTTAATTACAAAATGATAAACGATGTATTTTTCTTTCTTCTGAGCTGTAGTAGTTGTTGAGTAAGTATAAAATCTTACGACACCGGATACGTATGTACCTATACTAAGTTGCTAAGTACACAGCACATGAGAGAAGTTATCAAAGCTTTAAGAACTTTGTTTACAATAAATTCTAGCGAAAACACGTACAAGCTCTCCTGCTCTCCTCCTGCTAGCCAATAATCTCTACCGATACCTACAACAACACCCAAAGCATGTACTTTCATCGATGTAGCTTGTGAATTCGCTGACCATAAGAAGGTCCAGTCATCGCAACATTGTTGTTGCATGTGCAACCGCACTTCAGCATCCGTTGCAAACGTCATCGTTACCAACACACGTTCTGTTATCATTCCCTTCAAGGTCGAATTTTTCTTCGAACGATACAACACCAGTAAATGTACTCGTGCTATACGACAATTTTTTCTTCTGCCCGGCAGCGAAAAATGCCGCGTCGTAGTTTTCTTCTTGGTCGGATTTTATGGCCACGCGCACACGGCGCGTGTATTTAACTGCGATTCGATTTAAAAGCTTATTTTTACATACATCTGCGTCTCGATGTTTTCTGGAAACGGTGCGACGTCGAGGAAGTTTATCGTAAAACGTCGCGAAAAACATCTGAGGTGTGAGGTTACAAGGTTTAGTTGACTTTGCACGCGTTCGCGAACCGCCTGCTTGCCTTTGTCTCCCACTCGCATACACCTTTGTTATTATGGTAATGCGCGATATCGAATACGTCATGGGATTCTTTCGCCTCGCGTCCAAACTTCCAAAGTCAAAATACACGTAAACTTTTCAGTCGCAGGTATTCCATTTATTTTGCAAAGTCATGTTTTATGAATGAGTTTTCAAATTAGAAGAAATTTCTTCGAATTAAAGGCCGCAGGGGTGTTCGGCTTGTGATGGATTCGGGACTCCATCGTAATGAAAAAAAATTCAATCATATTTATCCCTCCTCTGTCCCACCTCCGTATCTACCATTCCCATGACAATAGGCATATACATATAAAATTGTATTCTTTCATACCCCTCTCTTTCTTTCCCAACCTACGCTAAATCTGCGTCTACACTTTTGCATATCTATCCTCCGTTTTCAAAATTGTACGTATTCGTACCTACCTACGTTCGTATGTGTACCACGCAGAAAACTTGGTTTTCGCGAATATAAGACAATAAATATTTATTATTTTTCTTTCTTTTTCCGCACTCTTTGTTCGAGGTGACGTCATTGATTGATTACTTTACTCCCTCTTGTCGTTTTTAATCAAATGTCTGATACGGTGCAAGGCGAACAAAACGAGTATTTTTTCTTTCGTTCGAGGCTTCGTGTCGGCTCTTTTTTCCTTTATCAGTTTCTTTTTACGATGTTTTGATTTCTTCGATGAAATTATGATAAGTAACCGTAGTGCTGTATACTGTATAGCGATATTTTCTACCGCCTTGTTGCTTCATCGTTCGGATCTAAATTGAAAAATATACTTAGACGAAGATTTTGATAAACGTAACGCGTAGTTTTTTTTTGTGGTGGATTTTTCAGCTATAGAACGACGTATTGCGTCGTTTTTCTATATTTTTTCAAATCTTTGAGTGAGGTTGATCTGTTATGGCGGATATAAGAAAGTAGGTCTACAAAGAGAAAATTTAGTTGTAGTGGGAAATTTTTGGGGCCTTCTTTCCAGTGTGATGGAGTTGGGCAGTTATTCAGGATGGAGGGGAGAGGGGTTTACGAGAAAAATTATATACACTGCATGTAGGTATGTAATGTACATTAATCGTTCCGTGTACAGAAAAAGTCTACGGTTTTAAAAATTGAAAAAAAATATATATTGCAAAAATCTGGAAAACCAAGCCACCTAGAAAAAAAATAGTCGTTTGAAGAAGAAAAAGAATTTTAAGCGCTACCATTTTTATTCTGAGGATTTTTTCGTAGGATCCTTAGCTGGGCCAGAAAATTTTTGTTTTTACTAGCCCATACACAAAGTCAATTGTTTTGGAAATGAAAAAAAAAAGTTTTGCAGATTCTGCGTAGTTTTGGTTGTAGACCAGATCTCTTTTTCCAAGTGTATACTCAAGACTACAGATTGACCTCGATGATGAATTGAACTTTCAT
>FIZU01022577.1:0-10295 GCA_900064475.1 Pseudococcus longispinus | reverse complement strand
TTTTACTATAACAAATCGGAAGTCATGAAAAAAATTTTGAATTTCGACCAGAGGCCGATTGACCCCCTTACCACACCAGAGCCTTTAGAATTTTTCATCGCATCATATTCACCGAATAATGTACGAAGTAGAATCTGTAGGTACTTTCAAATATCTGAAAAACTTGGAAAGGAGATTTCCAGTGCGAATTTTCAGTGTAAGTGAATCGAAAAAGTTCCCGCCATTTTGATATCGAGGAATTTTGATTTTTAGTCCTTCGCCTCCTCTCGTCATTACAAGAGCCCTTCAACATTATCTTTCAAAATTAGCTGAGAATTGGATTACAGGGGTTTAAAAAAAACAACTTTGATACATATTCAATTCAGTCAAAACCATCTTCTTTTGGGCTCAGTTTTGATTTTCTGATTTCAGTACCACGAGCCCTCTGCCTCCAACTGTGTTTTTTTTCGAAAACGATCTTACTTGAAAACCCCATACTTCCACTCCCAGGGACTCGAAGTATACAACATTAAAAAGTTATCAAAATCAAAACACATTTTCAAACGCCATTTCCACTCTATTATACGAGGATACTTTTTTATTAATCTAGCGTAAGTTAACATATTAAAACGATTTGTTTTCCGTACCCTATACAACCCCTCGCCGATAATTTATGGTGACACGATAACTCAGATGCTTTGGGACAGTCACTAAACCGTTTTCCAGGTCACTTATTTGTAAGATTCTGATAAAATATGAATTCTCTGCAACGACAAACACGTGTAATTTACCAGCGTAAATGGAGTGATCAGCCAAACGTATAAAGTACATAGGTTAGGGGTGCGTCAGCCATTTGAATTTTCGTCACATGTTAACGCGGATAAGAGTACGAACGCCTGTTCTAGCATCTTATTATCTTTATAGTTTATAATACACAATATAGGTAAACTAGCGAGAAGATATCAGATAGGTAGCATATTCTTACAAGAAAAACTTGTCAACGTCGTGTCGTGTTACCGCGTCGATATTACGAGTTGAAAAAAGAACGAAAATGTTTAGCAAACAATGTATATCCGTCCCTAAATTATTTGAAATTCGATAGGTACCTCGTTTTTTTTTTTGCAAAGTATACTTAGCGATAGCTGGACGTATTTTGCCTTTAGAATAAAACATAATGGTACTATTTTGCAAAAATATGGCCATTTCCAATAGTATACTTTCGTATTCGGTTACTTTGGAATGGTATTAATTCTGCTCCGACTGTCATTTAAGAATTAAGGGTTCAATGCACGTTAGCAATGTGGAAAAATGAACTGAAACCCGAGTGAAAATTACCGAAGGCGTGGTACAAATTTTGAATTATACTTGCAAAACGTGACAAAAACGATTTGGATATTCAAAAAAAATAATGATAATAACGAATTACGTCGCCGTCTTCGACACGAAACAGAAATTAATGCTCGAATCATTAAGACACGAAAATATAATTTTAAAACGAGCTTTCATCCGAATCGAAGGATACCAAAACTTTAAGCTGGGCCTGAAAAATGAAATTTGACTCGAATCCGCATCACCGATCGGATGACTAATACGGCGAAGCTATTAGAAAATTATATGGCTTATTTGCATAATACTGTACCTAAGTCAAAGTTGGAAAAAAATTCGTTCATTAATCTCTTCGGTATTATTTTTTCGTCGCAGGTACGTCTACGTACAACGACGTATCTGCGACAAGTTTCGTCGGCGTTACGAATCATTTATCGTACGGTTCCGCCGAACGACAAAGCTTATCAACGAAAATTCTTTTTTCCGGAGTTACTTTTCTTTATTTCTTTCTTTTTTTCGAGCATTTGCTTAACCAATGAAAATTTACGCGCGTTTCTCTCTTTCTCTATCTCATGTAACCAAACCATTTTCCTTATTTACATTATTATTGTTATTGCGTTAAAAGAATCGTAATTTCTTTGAAAACTTCGTTCATCTCGAATGGCTTTTTCTTTCTTCCTTTTTTTTTTGACGCTTTTCTTTAATTTAATTTCGTAGTTGGGATGAAATTCTGTTTGATATAAAATTTTATTCGTTTTAATTAAACGATATTTTATTTCGAGGATGATTTTTTCTCTTTTTTTTCTGCAAATTCCGAATTTCATTTCGCTCGACAAGAATGCGAGAATTAAAATTCGATAAGTAGTTGTTTTTCTTTCGTCGTTTCTCGTTTTTTCCCTCTCTGTTTACATTCTTCGCGTTGTTATTTATTTATAAAGCGTCGAGTTCGCATTGATTCGCCTCGTTGTAGAGCTGATAATTTTTTCACGCGTTTTTTTCGACTTTTTAAACTTTCAACGACAACGAAGTGTAGCTGTAGCAACCCTAAGGTCTGCTACCTACGTAATTAATAAACGAAAAATTTCGTTCGTTTGCGTAATTTTTAAATTAGATATAAGTTAAAATGAAGATAACTCACTCGTCAGCTTGATACGTTCACTTACCTGGAACAAAAAGAAAATCAAGAAATTAGTAAAGCAACTACTAATTAAACTCTACTATCAACATCGTTATGTTTTTTTTTATCCAAACACGCAATAATAATTAAAAACAGAACTTTTGCTAGAGAACGGGAACGCTGAATAAAACGAGTTGTAATTTAAGGTCGACGAACTTCCTATTTTAAAGACATTAAAATTCATTTCCAAGCCAAATTTCAAAGTCTCGTAATTCGACAGAATTTTCAAAGTGTAATCTATGCTAGCCAACGTTATAGCGAATGAAACGGGAAAGAGGGTACCTGCTTCCCTGCTCCGTTGCCAAAGTTGCATTTTTAGCAGGAAAAATTTCCAATATAATGACTTTTTTTTACACAAAATTTAATTAAATTTTCAATTTGGCTTGGAAAAATTTGATTGGAGTCGAAAATTTTCAATCTTTGATCTCGCCCTCGATAATGCTGACTTCGTTTTGATTCTGAAAGTGACCAAAGTTGAGATATTTTCGATTGATAGGAATTCAAAAAGTGAAGTTTTTTTCTGAATTTTTCAACAATTCATTTTTAAAATCTGTTTCGATGAATCCGGCAGTTTTAAGTTTAGTGAACTTTAATTTAAGTAGATTCTGGGTACAGTTTTGGAATGTGTTTTAGTACATTTTCGGAGTTGGGAACTTGGCAGCGAAATATTCGTAATTTTTTCTATCGAAACGAGTGTTTTGAATATAAATATAGGATTGTTATTCGTATTTTTTGATAACATTTCAGTAACAATATCCTCGAAAATTATAACGTTCGAGAAATTCGGCTCGAAAAGTATCGCAGCGAATGTATTAGGCATTAGAAAAAAGATCACGTTGAAAATTCGCCAATTTGAAATATCGAACGAATTGAAAGGCAGCAAAAGGACACAAGAGAATCCCCTACTTTTATCTCGATATAAACTCGAACACTATTAACGTATTACAAACGTACGTTGAAAATTTCATTACCGAATAAATAAAAGATTTGTTCGATGGAAAAAGTCAGACGTGGCGGGGCGGTGCAATTTCCCAATGCATTTGTACAAATCACGAATACGTAGTACGACTTTCAATTTGCATCGAACGTATTTTAAAGGACACATTCGATACAAGAGTATAGGAAGGTAAACGTTGAAAAAAAAGTATAGGTACCTATATCAGGACTATTTCGTTTTCGTATTCTCGCATGCTTTTAACCCTCCATTTCAGGAAAAAAAAAGTTCAATTATACAGGATTAATTAAAGGTTTTTGCTTTCGTGCGCTAACTCGAAAAGTTTATTTTGAAATGAACTCGGGATACAGCGAAACCACACAAATTAACGTTCCATTGCTCCAAAAAAGCAACTTTTAATACTTTAGAACATATCGCGTCGTCAGTTTCTAAACTACGAGTATACTATACAAGTACAATTTCATCGAATCATACGCGAAGCGCTGATTTCTATAATCCCCACCAACAAAAATACCCGTATTCGATAAAAATCTTTGTAAAAATTCCAAAAAAAGGTACCTTTAATTTGAAAAAACTGGCAGCGCTAAATGGCGCCAAAGTAAACCATCTCTTTTTTAATAACGCTCCGCTATAGTAATCCGATTATTTGTATACGACGAGCCAACGAAAAAGCTGCAGAAAAAAGAAAATCTCGTTGGCACTGTTCATTATTAAAATAATATCAAAATGAAATTTAATATCGTCGATGCGAATTCCGAGCTCGGTATATAAGTCTAATATCGCGCCGTATTCGCACATGATAATTACACTATAATCGCTAAAAACCTAATGAAAGAGTACCATGTGGTATTTCGTTTCGTTCGTAGATTCCACACTTGGCTCGACGAGAACATCCTGCTTTGGATTGTACTCAACTTACGTAAAATGAAACCGTGAGAAAACATATTACCCTGAAAATTGGCTTTTTAATTGCGGTAAAATAGTAACGTATTTAAACGGACCTTTTTTATTTATATTCGTATCATTCGCCAGAACAATTAACACATCTTAAAATTATTACATTTTTTTCAATATTACGTGTAAGTTTCTTATCCGCTTGACTAGTAAAAAAATTCTCACAGATGTACTAAGTGCATACTTCGTAGGATTATATTTTTCTCAACACATGCTCATTACGAATACACTCGCACAACTTCGATCAAGGAAAAACAAAAAAAAAACCTTCAAAGCTAAACGCGAAAGTTAATAATGATATGCGTATTAAAGAAAAAAAAAAGGAAAGAAAAAAACACCTCGCTTGATCGCTTTTTAATCATAGCTCGGTGAATGCTTCGCAAAGTAATTCGATACCCACAAAGCGTAAATTTTTTGAATAATTTTTTTTCGCGAATTTTTTCGCTTATATACGTTTTTTTACTCTTTTGTATACTTTTTTCTTCGGTTATTCTTTATTTTTTATTATTTGTCTTCTTTCACGGTTTCAAAAGAAATTATAAACTGTCGACCTGTAAATTATGCTACAAAGCTTTACGTTCCTCTGATTAAAAAAATCGTTCTTTTTTTAAAAAAATTCCGCTTATAGACTGTACGAGGATAATCAACCGCATTCTCCTCCTACTACAACTTTGAAGAGGTAATATATTCAAATGACCTTCGAAATGCCTTTTGTCTCGAGATTAGTTTAGCATCGAATTAAGTATCTTTGAAATGAAATTTTCAAATTTTTATCATTTACAAATTTGTTCTTCACTTCTTGGAAACATATTACTAAATCAAAGCCACGTTGTATGTACAAACGTAATTAAAAAGAAAAGGAATCACCCAGAACTTTTTCCGACGCGACGCGACGGTCTTATATCACGTCTAGATATAAAGAAGCTTTATATTTTGCAGTAAGATGCAAGTCACTTGACATTCGTAGTGAGCTTAAAGTAAGTATACGCATACCATACGTAATAAAGAAAAAAAGCTTCATCGAAACGACACAGAATACCTTTTCAATTTTAGAATAATTTCGAAGATACCATCTCCGCATTGTGTTAACGTAAACTTGAATAAGCCAGCACTTCACGTACTCGGTTATTTGAAAATTTCAACGCGTTTCAATCCAATTTCACGTCTGCTTAGAAACGCATCCCATACATATAGGTATAGATAGGTAGAATTGTACATATATGTAGATAGGTACGTAGGTATACCACAAAGTACGCCCTATATACGTCATCGAGCGAGCAAACGAAACGGAAATAATGTCTAGCAAAATTAAATATCCGCGTACTGTCACCAATTCTAAAATAAAAAGTAAAATAATACGATAATTTTACATTTTACGGTTACATGGCGGTCGCGAAGTCGCGATGGGGTGCGACGAGGGTGGTATTTGAGCGCCTTCTCAGACCGTACCGGCAGCGCCGCTTCTCCCGCAATTTTAAAAAACATGCCACGTAACGTTGCTGGCATTTTAATAAAAAAACCAATACAAAATTCTGGTTTTTATTCCCGCTATCGTTTGCACGGCGACAGTTTCGAACGTTGCGAGTTTCGCATCGACTAAAATGAAATTTTGGTACAATTTCAACTCAAAATGGAACCAAATAATACCGACGATGAACGCGGTACGCAGATGGTTCGTAATTTGAAACCAATGTTTACGAGATTATCATCATTCGATAATCGTCGAAATATTACAAAAAGCTGATAAGTAGCGATTTATAGAATGCCTCATCTGCGTTCCAAGCAGAAATAAGCCTTTGAATATTAATTATTTCTCTCGGTGGGCTTCGACTTATCGCATAGGTGGGATGGAGTGGCCTTTATACCTTGTTGAAACACTTTTCTTCGGGTTTTTTGCTTCAATTCTTTAAAGTTATTGGTTTTTGGGAGAAAATAATTCTTATCGAGTTTCAGCCCCCCGAGTGAAGAGGTAAATAAAAATATTTTTATTGAACCCGAACTTTGTTGAAAATAATGTAATAAAAGAGCCATAAATCGGGATGGAAAAATTGGAAGGGGGGGTCAAAATTTTTTTTCATCGATAGACTTCACCCAAGGAGTATACGAAAAATCAGAGCAAGGACTAATTTCCTTTTTTCAATTTTGAATAATTTTTTTTGAAATTTGAGATCCATCAAAGGAGAAAATATTGGAATAATTTTCTCCTAAGCGCGACCAACTCGCTAAGAATGAGACAGCATCTTTTCCAAACTTGAAATTAAACGGTCACCTCCTAAGTACGGTAGGTATCACGTAGTAGGTAATACCTATCGTTGCGACCGGTGGCACAAAAATGTCGACGCTCACGTTGAACGCTCGTTGCGTTCCAAGCAACGAAAAAGGGAGCGAAAAAAAAGTCAATAAAGAAGTAAAAGAACAGCTCAAGTGCCAAGTCATGAAATAGAGCAGATAACGTTGCTGACAGCTCATTAGTGAGACATTAATTTCGACTGTGTTCTGTTACAATGTTGACGTAATTTCGTACCCATTTATATTAATTAATACTCGGCGCAATAAGTATAACGTTTACCTTTTAAAGAGAAAACCCACCTATAATAATGTTTACGCAGCGTTTTTTTACGTGTTAATTTTTACTCGACGACGAGTTCGGTATTCTGCCTACCTACATAGGTCCCCCTCATCACACCCATCTTCCCTCACACACTGTCATCGGGCGATGAGCTACGGAAACCGTTTTGACATCTCTGGCAAGGCGACGACGCCGAGCGACGGCGGCTTCGGCAATCGTCTGTGGATAGCTAGATACCTAAATGCGCGTTACTCGAGAGATGTTTTACGAGTGAGAATTCCTCATCCGTCGTAAAGGGCTTTTATTACGGTGTTCAGCCATGTTTACGAGGTACTACATGCGACAGAAGCATGATTTTCCCTACACCTATACCTATTTCAGCCATGATCGTATAATGTGCCCGAGTATTCTTTATTGTAGCGAGGGCTGTATTTTGTTTTCACCCTACTTTTTTTCATTCGATACCTTAAACGCCGACGTCAAATTGACGAATATGTATATCGTCTCTTTGAAAAAATTGAACAAAACCGCACACGCCAGATATACGAAAATCTGTTTTCCTTTCTTAGATAACAAAAGCTGTTTTCAGAATGCCTTCCATACCACAACAGTTTTTATCAAGGGTTAGATTCCTTCTTCTATCTATCTCTCGACTTTCGCGCATAGCGTATACTTTTCAATAAAAATTGTTCGGCGATTGAATAGAATGAAAAATATAAAATAATATAGAAAAAACGAATTATTCATTTTACGTTAAATTAAGGGTCATTTGAAATAGATACTCGTACCTAGCGAATTTCAGAAGTTCAATTTCTCGACTTCTCTTTGCCATAAGGTGGTCCAACTGGTCCTTCGACCACGTGAGTTTTGATATTGCTACAATCATCACGAGACCAAATGTTGGTCCAACTACTAATTTAGTTACAAATCAAGAACCAAAATTCGGTGAAAGTTATTTAAAATGTTACTCGAATTTTATAAAAACGTCGAAAATTTCCGCAGAAATTTCGAAAATATGATCAAATTGGTCAAAAAATTTGAAAAATGTGGAATCAAAAATTTCATAAAAATTAGGTAAAATGTTTTAGAAATTGTTAAAATTATTTAAATTGCCATAACAATCGGTAAAAAAGTAGAAATGATAAAAAAAATCACGAATTAATGACAGATATTAGATTATTGTTGAGATTTTCATAAAAATCATGCAACTCGTCAGAAATACTGTTGCAATTTTCAAAATTTCCACAAAAATTGATGAAAACACGGCAAAAACTGTCAGAAAATTATTAAGATCGTCGAAAATGTCATTAAAATTGTCGAGAATTCCTTCGTTGAAATCGTGAAAATATTGCTAAAAATCTTTGAAAAATGCTGTAAAAGTTTTGGGGAAGTAGGTACTTATGATTACAAAAGTTTTACTAGTTTTTGTAACAATTTCGACATATGATTTTTATTCAATTTTTTCAAATTTTTAATGATTTTTGGGAATGTTTCAATACTTTTAATGAGCTTTTAACACTTTTTATCATTTGGTGACCATTTCTAAGATTATTTTTACAAACTTTTGTAGAAATTTCAATAATTTTTACAACTTTTTTGACATGGATATGTCTTATGGCTGGGGTCAATCCTAAAATTTTGTCCATTTTAATTATCCATTTTAATTGTCTGATTCCTTGACGATGACTTTTAGACATTTTGTCGGACTTTTTTGGACTTGCTGACTTTTAGACATTTTGTCAGACAAACAAGTTATGTATGTACTTTTTCAACTTAGAAGATTGAGTTTTAAACATTTTGTCAGACTTTTGACTTGGAAAATCTTTAAAAAATCAAATTAATTTTTAGACATGGAAAATTTCAATTTTAGGGACTTGAAAAACATATAGCTCTTTACCTAACGAAATTTTTTAGATATTTTGTCAAACTTTTTTAAATTTAAAAAAATTACTTCCAACTGGATTCCGAAAATTTTTCGAAAAAATTCCACTACGAAATTCACTTACAAAAATCCTTCATAATGACCTTTAGGTATTTTGTCTGACTTTTTTTTAACTTGGAAAAATTTTCAGAATTCAAAAGTCTTTTTGAACTTGAAAAATTGCAAGAAAATTTCAAATATCGCGACTTTATGGACTTGAAAAATTCAACGAGCAAATGTTTGAACAATTTAGATTTTTTGAACTTGGAAAATTGTCATCTAGACATTTTGTCAGACCTTTTTAGAATTTGAAAAATTTTAGATTTCCCTCGATTTTTTAACAATTTCCATGACATTTTACCAATTTCTACAATAATTTTTCTGATTTTTATAAAATTTTTGATCACTCCAACAAAATTTTCAAAAATTTTCATGATCTTTAAGCAATTCGATCACATTTCAAATATTTTCACAACATTTGAATCAGTTTTACAATCTGAAAATTTCTAAATCCAAAAAGTCATTCGAGGTAACAAAATTTCGTGATCGAAAAATGTAACGCAAAAACGTTACAGTCTCCTTTTACTCCCAATAAGACTTAGAACCTTAAAACATACGATCCTCATCAATCCTTGAAATTGAAAAATTGATGAATAATACACTTCCAAAAAATTTCGTTCAACGGTTATACCTAATTGCATCTAAAAAACTTTTACTCGTAATCCGAAATTCGGTCGAGGAAACTGAGTACGTATGTAATGTAGTTTGAAGAACGAGAACCGTCACAAAAAAAGCACAATACCGAAGTAAACTATTCGCAATTATGTTGAAAACATATTCATAGGCAGTCGACCGTAAGCTGAAATAAAAAAGAGACCGCTTCTCTGCGGTCTGCAGTAAATCTCAATACAACGGATCAAGTTTTTTTTATCAACACTTCGCCTCGAGGGTAAAGTCATTAAATGTTACTAAGTACGATACCGTTCCCACTTCGGCCTGATTGTGTAAAGTAATTTGTTTCTTGTCTTGGAAAAGATGTTGCAAAAAAAGGAAACATTAATTTGCCAACTTGCCCTCAGAAATATTTTTTGGCGTACTTTTCGAGTGGCAGATGCTCATTTGATGCGTATAAAGTGCGATATATACTTAGGTTTATAAACCATTACTCAACACTTTATCTGACAAATCTTTTCTTATCGCTAAAATGATAATTAATTGCCGAAGTAAAATTTCCTGTAGCAGGTGGACTTTGAAGAAAAATGAAAGGTAGTCGATTTAACATACTCTAGCAAATTATTGTAAGTGATGCTGCGGATTCAGAGCCTTTGCAGTTCATGAAACACAATGTTGGTCATTTTCTTATTTATTTATTTATTTATTTATTTATTTATTTATTTATTTATTTATTTATTTA
>FIZU01022571.1:0-17614 GCA_900064475.1 Pseudococcus longispinus | reverse complement strand
AAAGTCAATGGAAATCTGAAAATTTTTCCAAGTCCAAAAAAGTCTGACAAAATATTTAAGCCATCGTCGGTAAATTTCGTCAGATTTTTCGCGGAATTACTCATATTAAAAACATATCCTATGCTAAAACCTAACAAATCTGCCCCTCCCCCCTCCCATCGAATTTTAGATAGACCTCTGCTTTAAAAAAAGTATTACTTATTCATTGTTCAAAATTCAAAATTGATATTACCTATCCTCTTATCAGTGAGACACAGGTTTTTATTAAAACTGGGAAGTCTCCGGTAGGTATACTGTACGAAAATTCGGCAGATTTTTTCCTAAAAATAAATACTCGTTCTCTGTGTTGATGAGATATAAATTCAATGAGCTCCATAAAAAAAATTTTCATCAGAAGACGGCTAGAATTCATTCAACGCCATCATCACATACAAAGTGGCCTATTTACAAGAAAGTCGATGGTTTTGAAAAAAAAAAACTTCGGCTGCAAAAATCTTGAAAACTAAGCTCCCTAGAGAAAAGAATAATAGCTCATGATCGAAAGAAAATTTCAAGCTCTACATTTTTTATCCCTTGCATTTTTCTCGTAGCACCCTTAGTTTGACCAGAAAATCCATCTTAATGGGAAATTCACGAAGTCGATAATTTCGAAAATGAAACAACTTTGACTGCGAAAATCTCGAAAAATCGAAAAATAAGCCCCTCAGAAAAAAAGTATAGTTCGTAGGAGAAAGAGAATTTCAAGCTCTACAATTTTCATCCCTTGTATTTTTTTCGTAGCACCCTTAGTTTGACTGGAAAATCCATGTTTACGGGCTCAATGGTTTTGAAAATGAAAAAAAAGTGTTTTTCTTCATTTTCAAAACCATCAATTTTGTAAATTCCCCATAAACATGAATTTTTTGACCAAACTAAGGGTGCTACAAAAAAATGGAAGGGATGAAAATTTTATAGCTTGAAATTTTCTTTCTCTTCAGAGCAATTTTTTTTTCTGGTAGGCTTAGTTTTCGAGATTTTAGCAATCGAAGTGGGTTTTTTTCTCATTTTCAAAACCATCGACCTTTTAAATGGGTCACCCTGTGTATAGGCCTAGGTAGCCCTAACACACTTTTTTTTTCGGAGAATTAACATCGACATTCTCAAACGATAGGTGTTGTTTTACTCGAATTTAGGTTAATGCGCGACGACGAATAAATCCTAAATACTTTCTAATGGCGTTTATTTCCTTTGAATGACATTTCCCCTGAACTTTGAGTAAAATATGGGCCTGCGTAATCAAAAATACCGTATATTAGACGGATACACCTTTAAATAATTTTATATATCGTTTCAAAAAGAAAGATAGTGTGTGCTAATTGTAAAAAATTGCATAGTATTACGACCTCGTAATTGTAAAATAATTACACATTGTTAATTTTTTATTTTGAAAATAACGTTCGTTTATTCACTTTGTAATTTAATCTCCAAATGCAGTTTCCTAATCACATTATTCGTAAAAAAAATAATGATAATGATTTGGTCGTCTTGTAATTCCACCTCCCCTCCACACATTAAATCAGGAGGTTCAATATTTTATTGGTAAGCAGGGCGAAATACGTGTGGGTAAAGAGACCTCCAGCTCGAGCGCATTTTCAGGAGCTAATTTCAAAGTTTCTCGTTGCTGAAAGTTTATTACAGAGAAGTATAAACCTCGCTAGCTGCGAGCGTATGTTTTATTAATTATTTAAGTCGTCGAAAAAGATGCAAGGTTTTGATGAAAATATCCCCTCGAGCGTACAAAAATTATCGTATTCGAAAATTATTCGCCAAAAATTGATTGAAGAAATTGCACCAGAATAAGTAATCCATTCGTGGGTTTTTATTAATTTCGTCTTAATAATTGATTTTTTCCCCCTCGGCTGGGATAATTTCGGCGTTGTTTCGAAATATACACGTGAGGCAGTACCATATCGATTTTGGAAAGATAAAAATTGGCGATGCAAAATGATTAATGACGTCATAGTTGTTCTTTATTAAAGAAGACGTAAGATGTGTTGTTGAATCAAACGGCGATTATTGTGCTGTATTTTTCCCTTGGAAGTAACAGTACGCGAATAAATGAAGATATCATTACTCAATGTCATCGTAATTTTGTTCTGTTCTGCAGCGCGCTTGTAAAGACACCAAATGTCAGATAGCGCCGCAATAGTAGTTGAAAATATTTTATAAACCACTTGCTCCAGCGCGGAATTTCGTTGGATAATTTTTTAGTACGTCTTTCGTTAAGATATTTGAACAATAAAGTGGGTCGAATTACTGTCGTATTAGTTTTACTGTGATTTTTTCCAAAGGCCAGGGGTGGATCGTTGAATGAAATAAAATGTGTAGAATCGTCTAGCTTTTCAAACTGCTCGCCGTTTGATTTTTTAAGGGGGGTTTGGATAAGGATATGGGGTAAAATAAAGTCGAATTTATTGGAAACGAATATTTCCATCAATTTAGCTCCAAAAATCGCCAATATTGTCGGGAAATTTATATAATTTTACGTCAGGGGATCCGAATATCTGCGGAATTTACTTTTACGATGAAAACGAATAAAATAAAAAGCTGACGAAGGCAAAAACGTTCGTTTGATATTTGGAAACGAGGTGTAATATGCGGCATCTCGCGCAAAATTTTACGTCGTGTTTTTTTCAACATGATCTCCCATTCGTGAAATCAAACTACCTTCTTTTTTTCCCAAATTTACAGCGACGATATAGCGTAGAATTGCGAACAGAATTTTCTCGCACACTCAAAATATCCACGTTTATTTGAGTACTCGAGTCAAAAATACACCCTCGGACGGGGTAAAAGTTATCATCCGGAGGCATGAGTTGTAATGTTTGACAGAGCAGCGTAACGTTACGTTATCTGAACGACGACGAGAAGCGTAACCACAGATCGTTACATTTTCGCACCTTGTTAAATCATCGTCATTTTCCAGCCGTTGACTGTGTAGTGTTGTATACGCAAGGCAATCAAATCAAGAAACGGAAAACTGGCCGTATTTGAGATTCTCTTTCGATGGGTCGCCAAGCGTGAAATCATTCAAGTCTTATCTTTGTAAACACGCCACGCCGTATGTGTTATCGCCCTTTCGTTAATTTGTATTCTTGTATGTAATATTACGAATAATTGTTGTACATTGTTGATTATGATATAATGAATTGTTTTCAGCTCTTGCGAGCATGTAATATATGGTTATGTGTGGCTGCGTGTGCATCGAAGGCATAAACCCGAGTTTTTACATTGTTTATTGCGATTTCGTATGGGTTTTGACACCGATTTTAGCTCTTCTTGGATGTGCCTGGGTGGTTATGGATTTTTTGAAAGATTTACCTGGTTTGAGCCTTTTGAGGTCCAGAGACCGTGAGTCCCCAAATTTTGGGGGTGAAAATGAGAAATTATCGATTAAAATTGTATAGAAAAATCAGGATGTGTGTCGGGCACGAAAGGCACAAAATAACGAAAAAAGCACGAAATTGTGATAAAATTGATTAAATTTGAAATTTGTTATTCCTCAACCCATTTTAGTTGACTTGGGAGGTGGCCTTTAGCATGTGGATTTGGTGTGTGCCCTAGAAGTGCCTTTTGGGGGTTCTGACTATCTAGCCTTCATTCACCCTGAAGAAACTACATTTTACGAGGACTATTTTTGACTTTTTTCAGTTTTTTCAATTTGTATGACCACTACAGGGTAAGTACAGACCACTCAGATTGACCTAGGAGACTGTCACCTGGCATCAGGGTCGAACCGAACCATTTTCTAGGAAAAAGGAGACAAATCACTGAAAATGCCAATTACAGCTACAAAAAATCAACTTGGAACAAATTCAGCTAAATTGAACAAAAATATATAATTCAGGGAGTCATTCATGGCAGTGACGTAATCAAAGAACATTCAAGGGAGGAGAAAGGGAGTTTGAGAAAAAAGTGATTTTATGTTAGCTACAAAAGATATTCATTATTTTGTCAAAATAGGTAAATTCATCAAGTCCAAACTCGAACGAAGCGAGGGCGAAAACTAAGCACGAATTTTCGTTTTGGCGATTTAGTAGACACCCTGAAAATACGAAGGGCGTACAAAAAGTAAGGTACCACGGCGTGTAGTTTCGAAATGAGTAGAATAATCGGAAATCTGGCACCACTACGAGATTCTACGTTCCTTTTACATCAGGAAAACTTACTTTTCCTCAATTTTAGTATATATTTAGACGGTTTCCTGAGGGGTTGCAATGCGTGCCTTGAGAAAAAATCCGTCCAATCATAAACCATTTTCATGGGTGGAAAACTTGGCTGAGGCAGCTGCAACTTGACGAGTGAAAAATGTTTGTGGGGACTATGTGATGTCTAGAGAACATGGATGGAAGTAGTTTGAGAGATTCAGAATGAAAGAACCAAAGTTGACGGTTTCTTCAAAAATTACCCAAAGACGACCGCTTATTTTTTCATCGCGAATTTCAGTTCTTTCATTCTGAAATCTCTCGACTTTTGTATATTCAAGAGGTTTGTCTCATCACTCAAATCATAATTCTTAGATTAAAGCCCCAAAGCATATCCATGATTTGAATATTTGCCCTTCAGGGAAACATTTGCGTAGATTTTCCGAATATTTGAAAGTTTTTTGATGATAATCAGAGTTTGGGGTGACATTCTCGCACATACCATCTACACTTCCCAATTTCGAGCTTTGATAGATCAGTTGAGGACATTCTTTCAAAAATAAATGATTCGAATCAGCGAATCAAATGGTGGCTGAAGATATATATCTACGTAATTTTGGCCGACGATTATTTTTTTTACAGTCAGTTGGACCGTGGGGTTTTCATCTGAAAGATACCTATCTCGACTCGAGTGATTACAACACAGCGCATTATGAAATTAAACAGTTGTCATATTTAAGAAGTAAAGTAGCTGTCGTTATATATGGTAATGCTTTCGGCGAGATAATTGAAAATTTTTAATTGTATGGTATACGATTACGCCTACGTACCATCGCACCGCACCGTACCGTATTCACAGCCTATTTATCTTCATTCGATGTAGATGTAGGATTTTTGTGGGGGTGATTTCCATATTGAGTATTCGGTGGTAACGAGGTCACCTTTGTCACTCTCTTAATGTGAAATGCAATGTCTAAGGTAAGTTGTCCTGTCCTGTCGTGGTCGCGCTTTTAACACTATTAGTGTAAGATTCGGGTTTATATAAGGAGACAATTTCGTACCGAATGTTTTTATGAAGTTTCCACGAAAAGGTTTCGAGGATATTGTTTTAAAAGTACAGTTCAAAGTTGTCGAGATTGGGAAGGTGATTTGAAATGGAAATTTTCCTCTAATGTGTTAAATGACTTAAAAAATAAGGAAATTGAGTAGTTTAAGGGGGAGGCGTTGCAGCAATTGAAAAGAAATAAGGTAGTACATATTATGCAGACCCACCTACTCAAAATTATAAATAGCTGAAAAAAATACGTTGAGTGTACCTAACATAAAAGAGGAATATTGGGCAGGAGGTTAATGGGCATCATATTCTTGACCAGAAGGCGAGTCTGCAAATTTTTTAAACATAAGCCAGTTTTCTTTCATCCTTCCTTTATTTTGGAATAGACTCTACTTGATTTCTACGTATTTTCGTTCAAATATGGGGCATAAAAATCAGAGCGTACGAGTATTTTGAAAAATTCTCATAGTGTGGCATGAATCCGTGATTTTTCTAGTCGGTTAATTGCAGATCTTTAAGAGTTTCTGAAATCTTTTGTTGCCTTGATTCTTGAAGTAAAGTGAAATTGTATCGAAATGTCATAAAAATGGTTCTAATCTTGAAAAAAAGTTTTGAAATTGAAACAAATATGTGACGATGTCCAATAAAAGGGACCATCCGAAATCACGCTCATTTGAAAGCATTTCCACTGGGGTACACGTAATAGTGTAATACACGTGGTTACAAAAATACATAATAGCTAGTAACTACTTACTACTTATCACACACAAAAAATAATATTCGCAAAGTAGAGTATAAAACAGGATGATAAATTGGTAATTATGACAAATAAAATTTGTCATGTATTTTGCTCAAAATTGAGAAAATGATGTTACAAATATTAAAATCTATTTAAAACATCCTACTTCAAGTATGAGAATGACTCAGAATTCCCCCTCTTTTGACTCAGTCTGCCAGGCCTTTGGCAGTACTTAGGGGTCGGCAGACTTGCATATTTGGATTCAGCTCGAAAAATGCTAAAAGTTGACATCGATTTGAACCATCAGTTCTCTCAGACGAAAGTTTGTGAAAATTGCGAACTTTCGAGCTTTCACTGTGCTTAAAAGCAGCAGCTGCGGATCGGCAGACTGGTGGTTTTCAAAATGGGTACATATGCTAACTTTTCAGACTGGTCCCGGCTTTCAGTTCCTTCGGTACATTTTCAGTGGGTTCGGTTCTCAGACTATGAGGATAACCCAAAATATGTTCAATACGTTTTAATATAACGCTAGCAGATCATTTTTTGGACTTGGGAAATTAGAAAATTTTGGCTTTTTGGGCTTGAAAAGTTAGACTTTTGACTTATTGACTTGAAAGATTTCACAGATTCGTCAATTCTGCATTTTCTCGATCAAGTAGACAATTTAGATCTTCCAAACTTGTAATCCGATAATGGTTAAAATGCTTACCATTCTTTTATAGTGTGGTACGTTCGATCCTGCTGATGAAAATACGGCATTTAATCTATACTACAGCAAAATGTAAAAGGTTATCCGTATAACATATTGTAAACGTAGCTGGAGTGTAGGTAGGTACTCGACGTATAGATGCATTTTCCCCATGTTAATTATTCGACTCTTTTCATTTTGATCCTGTAATTAGTAGTATGATTGTACTACTGGTATTCGAACCACTAACTACTTCCTATTTCTTGCTTTCCTTCTGTCGTTTTTTTCCTCCGAATAAACCATCGTGTCGTATTTTTTTACGAGTTTATAATCGAAATGATGTGATGATGAAAGTGGCGCTGACTTTCATCCAAAGCGAGGTAAAGAGTGTCGATAATTTTGTTCGTTTTTTTCCTCTGTCCAGTTTCCACTTTATACCAATAGTAATTGTTTTTTTTTTTTCGTGGGCCACTGTAGATTAGGTACCTCCAAACGTCGAGAAGACGAGTGAAAATCGCGCGTATGCTCGCTTCTGTTTTTGTTGTTATTTACATCATCGTGTATATTAGAAAGATGAGAAGGTGGGAAGAAATAAAATAGAAAAAAGAAAGAAAAAAAGTAACGCAATGAAAACCGGTTCATGTATTCAGTACGCAGGCACGAACCGGTCTTTGGAAGTTCAGTTAGTCGCCCTGACACGAGTACGAGTTGATACCGATTGAGTGAGCGAAACAATATATTCAGAATAGTCTAGCGTTGAATAAAGATGAAGAGAAAAATGAATATGCGAGGAACAGGGCGTAAGAGTGTTTTTATTTTTATTACAACAAACTTCTTAAGTTCGATGTGCCCCAGTGGGATGGAAGTGAGAGGAGTTTTATAACAGTAAGCTAGTTCACTTCGGCTCCAAGTTAGCAGTTTAGAATTAAAGCGGACAGGTGCAAAGCAGGTACTACGTGTATCAGCCATCTCTCTTACTCGGCGATACCACATCCTTCCGTTTTCATTATTCTTGTTTTAATGTTATATAGAGGTATATTCGGTTAGTCTGAGGTGTAGTTAACACGTTTCGTAAATGATCCGTGTGCGATAGAGCCGCATATAATGATTAATAAACGATACCCGTGTATTTGTATGATTTTATTCAGATGAAAAAGTATTCCCGTATCTCGAAATTGAGGTAAAATCTTGGAGTAAACGTGAAAAATGAAATTCCCACCAAATTCGTCACTTTTAAAGTTTTCTTTTTCGACTTGGCCAAGATATTTGAAGGTATAAGTTTCTTTTTTGTTTGTCATTTGATACACGTACGACATATGAGAGTTTTTTGATTAAAATATTACCTTCGGAAGTACGAACTGTCACTTTGGAATTAGGGCAGTGGCAGGTACCCGCGCAATGACTCGTATTCGAGTGAAAAAATATCAATCATTGGCGTGCCGTCGAGTCCTTTCACTTGTAAGGTTGTTTTTTAATTCGCTGTGTGAATTTTTCGCTTACCTATGCAAGTAAATCATTGCCGAGCATCGAAAGACTCGATCATCGATTCTATCACGAACATATTAGTTGGCGATAAAATCGTCACGGATCAAGGCGCACTCGATAAATGGCTGACTTCCTGTGAATCTGTCTTAAATCTACATTTACCGTTTGATACTCGTACTCGTACTTGTTACGATGCAAGCCTTTTCTGGCGGTTTTAATGCTTCTATAAAAATCTTATGTAAAACCAGATGAAGCCTGTGGCGTACTCCGACTACGAGTATCTGGATACCACGCGAACTCATTGAGCGCGGAAACCGGTTTCTGATTCCCACGGGCGTTTTAGAACCTCTTTCTATGCTCCGAACCGCTATCGTTCGACGGGCAGTCGCGGTACCTAGGTATATCTTTGTGAGGTTTTTTTGGTAGATATCAAAATGGTGAAATTTACATCCCTTTTGGTTGAATTATTCATGTTGAGTGTTTTCACCAGAGTTCGAAGACATTTTTATGGGCGAATTTTAATCAGTTTTGGTGCTAACGAATGTCATGGATGGGGTTGATTGACCAGTAGGGGTGCGAGGATATTTACAAAGGTGTGTGGTGTTCGAGTCCTATGGGGTTTGATTTTTATTTTTTCTCGTGATTTGTCTGTAGGAAATGGCGTGGAAAAGTTGAATGGGAGGAAATCTTTCGAATGTGGATATATTTTTTGGGTTGGTGGGGTGAGGGTAAGGTTGATTTATAATTTTGGGCTGAAAATTAACTTTGTTGATCTCATAGTTCAAGATTCCAAAAAAAGGATCAAGAAAGAAGGTATTATGCATTAAGGCCTCTTTTTCAGTCATAAATATTTATTTTTGGATTGATGAAGTGTTCATTGCTCTATACGAAAGTTTGAAAAATCAATAAAGCAAAATGATTACGATTTTTGAAGTTTTTTTCAAGACTAGTTTTAAGACTACCAAAAACTGCCTCCTCTTTCTTCCTGTCCCATTATCAGGCTTAGCTCCAGGATTTTCTCTTGGGACGGGGGGAGGGGGGTGACAAAATTCCGCCACGTTGACTTTTAGACATTTTGCCACACTTTTTTGGACTTGAAAAAATGTTCAGATTTCCACTGATATTTTGTACTTGAGAAATTTTCAGGGATCATGCTGATATTCAGACGTTTTGTCAGACAAACACGCTTCAGACTTTTTGGATTTGGAAAACTTTGAAAATTACACCAACATTCCGACGATTTTTGTGCTCCGCCAACAAATTTTTCGCCATCTTTTCCTTCAAAATCAGAGATAGGCAAAATCATTTGCCAAAAAAATTATTAAAATCATGATTTAAATTATTGAGTTGAATGATTTGATCAATGTAATGATTTAAAATCATTTTTGCAGGAACGATTTTAAAATTTTATGAAAAAAAAATCATTTAAATCATGATCTAAATTACTGAAATGACCTAAAAATGCCAAAAGAGAGCCGGAATTGCCTGAAGCTATGAAATACAATTATGTACACTGGTCAAAAAGAGGTTCAAATTTTGAGATTTTTTTGTAATAATTGACGATTTCATGAATCGAGATTTTTTATAGAGAGGATAATCATGTTTTTAAATCATCAGTCGCTGTTCAGACGCCGGCGAAGAAACATCTCCTTATAAGCATCTCTTACGCTATTCTTCATTACTAAGCAGAACGAAAAATGTCTTGGCTACCATCGATTGGGTCCCGCAAGGGATCCAATTCGAACCGCTTCGCCGCTCTTGCAGACGATGACCCTGAAGACTCTAACGATGATGAAACCGAAGAACCGAAACCAAAGAAAATTCGTATTCTACCGATCAATCTTCGAGATAATGGAAACTACTACTCAATTATCGAAAAAATCAAAAAATCGACGACAAAACCCTTTTCAACAAAATCTGCTAAAGGCATGACAAAAATCTTATTAACGGATATCGACGACTTCCGAAATTTAACAAAAATATTCGATCAAGAACATAAGAAATAATTTCCAAGATTTTCAAGAATTTGCCTCTCTTTGCTCGAAATGCAAAATTTTCCACATTTTCCAACAAAAGAGCTTCAACACTTTCGTCAGTTTTCGCATTCAAACTTTAATGCATTCGGTACATTTATTAGTTAATTTTTCATTAAAATGGTCTTTTTTTGTCCTGGGGTCATTATACCCTAAATCACCCCCCCCCCCCTCCCACAACCTGCCTTACCCATTATCATGCATATTTTTCAATTTTTTATGCGATATACATAGGTAGTCATAAGTACGTATAATTACACCTCGTATCAGGATCATTTTCGCGATATCACGAGTAAAAGGGCTTTTTCGTTAAACTCGTGCACGAACTTGTATTTTATGAAAATTGGCTCGTGCTGATGATCTTTCGGTGGATTCTAAAATTAACAAATATGCGCATCGTATCTCTGCTTAATGAACGTCTTATAAAGTAGGTTAACAACCGCACGATTTGTAGACGGAAGTGAGTAAAAACTCGAAAGAAATTGAGATATTCGTTATCAATGAAACGTTTTTTTTAATGTGATAATTGCACCTATTGATGATTGGAATTTTCAAATGAATAAGGATACTGAAAACCATTCGGAGTCGTATTGAAAATTATATGATACGTATAGGTTTTTTCTTCACTTTTAATTGAAACACTCGATTTAGAAAATGTTATAAAAATCTATAGACGTTTTATGATCAGAGCTAGGATGAGAATTTAAGTAAAATTAATACATTCGTAGTTTTAATTCAAAAAAACAAGTAATAGGTAGTTATTGTAAGAGGTTTTTTTCTATGATAAGAGGGGGGATGTTCAATTCTCCATTTTATTGATTCGCAGATCTTACTACCCAACAACATTAACGCTATATTTATTCAAATTATAAAAAATATGTAAATGTGCAATATCTGAAATTTTATTCGCCAAGATTCTGGGTATTACACGAAGATAATTATATCAGCTATGATTTTTTTTCATGGAATTTAATACTCGTAGGTACGTCACATATCCTGTGTAATTTTTAATTAAGAAATGACAGTCGTACCACGACTCGTACACGAATTTCGTTCTTTCCCCTTGTTTTCACGTTCGTATAGTCTACTTTATTTTTTCCATTTTTTTAATGGAACTAGTTTTGTAACTGGATTCGTGGGAATGGTTATAGGATCAATAAAACGAACGAAAAATTCCCTTTAAATGCGATTTTTATCATTACGACTCGCTGCAGATCAAGTAAATACATCAAAGTGCGAGCACCTCTACATCTAGTCACCAAAATAGTCCAATTTTGATTACGAATTCGTGAATTAGTCGGTTTATTATTTATTATAGTAAAAATAACTCAATTTTATTCCCATATTTTAGCTCGGCCCTTTTCGTATACAAATGCGCATCGTTACCTACCCGCAGTTATTTTCAATTGCGAGCAGCGATCGGAAGTCGAAAGTACTTTCGGATGTTCAAATTACCTACCTGTATATCTAGCATTAAAACATTAGGTGTTTACGATTACCCAAGGAGGTGCATGCTGATTCAGGGAAATATCTTGTTTTCATTAAACTGCATTAGGATATTCAAACTGCATATGGCCTTAATGATTCCTTTTTTCTTGAAGACGTGTTTTAAACGAGTGGGTTCCGATGTACGTTTACGTACGTAATGCGTATGTACGATTAGCCTTAATTGTAACGAATAATCAAGCGAATACGTGATAGACGCGAAGAAAAGCATTATTGATCTTATCTTAAATTTATTTGTTATTTCAAAGAGAAGAAAATTTATCGCGTGTACATATTTTACGCCTTGGTAGAATTATATTTGCCATAGTTAATGCATTTTCATACTGATTAAAGAACAATTCACCGATTTCTTAATTAGATATGATACAATAATTCGGACGAGATGTGTAATCAATGCACGTGTAGATAAATGCAGAGTTATTTTTAAACTTGCGTAATACGAATTTTCGATCATAATACAGAAATAAAATTCGAAGGAATTGTCGAAGGTATATAAAAATGGACTTGAAAAAAACACGAGTATATTTTTCATCGTATACAAATATTTGTTTATTAGTCTGTTTGTTGAATTTTCGTAAATTTCAACCGATACCTGTCTGTGTACCTTGTTCGCGTTATATTACATTACAATGAACTATGAAAGTTCATTCTTCTTTGAACTTCTTACATAATAATTTCATTAGCTAATCAGAACTGTTATTAAACTAATTTTAAAAGTTTTATTTTGTTAATGTAGTTTATCGTCGTTTCCATCTTCTTTGAAAAGTCTTCCTGTACATTTTTTATTCTTGTTTTCCGCGTAAATTATACATCACCCGGGTTAATTATTCCCACAATTTTGTCTTATTGTCTGAAGCGTGAGATTTTTGTTCTTCGAAACGTAGATATATAAATGCAATTTAGAATCGCGGTTTAATTAACTAGTTTAGTGCTACTTTTTTTGTCATTATTTTATATTTATTGTTACCGAGCGGCGAGGTTTTTGCCAAATGCCAAAGTGATAATTTTTCATTTGGGTGAACGGAAGGTTTGCACGTACGTGAGTTTTAGCTTTCAAATCGTAAAATTTTGTCCAAGTTTTTGATCAACTTTTTCATTATTGGAGTGAAATTCTCGATGTAGCTCGAAATTAATGTATCGAATAAAAGTATACGAAGAGGGTGGTTAGAATAGTTGCAAATAATGCTTTGGGTAATTGAGGGTATTGCTGTTGTAAGAGAAGCTCCATTCGTCGTAATGTTTGATATAGATTAGTAAGGTTTCAAAAATTCATTAAATAATCCTATTCAATTGAGTGAATTATACAGGGTGGCTCAGATAGAAAGTTTATAATTTTGCAAATGAAAAAACTTTGAGTGCAAAAATTTCAAAAAATAAGCCTCCTAGGAAAAAATTAATGACTTAAAGGAGAAAGCGAATTTCAAGCTCTACATTTTTGATTCTTAGAAAATTTTCGTAAGACTCTTAGTTTGGCCATAAACGTGGATTTTCTGGCTAAACTAAGCAGGATGTCTACTATGTCATGAAAAGTCATGGATTATGCCAAAAATTATGAGGTCAAAGGTCATGGATTTTACTGTTCAAATCATAAATTTTTTTCCAATTAGTTATTTTGAAGAAATTCCAGCTTTTGAATGACTTTTCATGCAAAAATTATCGCCCTGTTGATAATTGTCATTTTTTATAATCTCACGTAAAATCACTTTTTTTTTGTCACCCTTCCCAACGAATTACTGTCCGACTACGCCTTTGATAAATTCGACTTTATTCACTGTTTTGATTTTTTTCTCTGAAATCTGAAAATTTATGGATCTCGAATCTCGATGCTTGATGATATATTTACTCTTACACGTCAAAAAGTGTTTTAAAAATGATAAAATTTGAATTTTCTCTGTCCCAAATTTGAAAATTTTTGGTCTTCGATGCTTGGTGACACATCTATATGCCAAAAGAAACATTTTGAAAAAAAAATATGGTCGAAATCTATCCATTTGAAGAGGCTGACGAACTGCTAAGGTTTTTTCGAAAATCTTTTTGTATAATTATGTATGATGTGGGGAGGGGGGTAGCCCGAGCTTAATGTTACTCAACTACGGCGCCTGGCACTCTTCATGTTCAATTTTGAAAGTGATCACTGAGGGGCGAGTTGATATGCATCGATCGGACTAAACAACTTTTTGCATCATTTTCTCATGGAATGAAACTTAACTACAGGGTTGGGTCCCAAAAAAATCCAAAATTTTTTTCCCCTTCGAGAATAAAATAGAACCACAATTTTTTTGGACTTGGAAAAGTTTTAAGATTTCTATTGACCTTTTGGACTTGGAAAATTTTCAGAGATGATTCTGATTTTGAGACATTTTGTCAAACAAATAATTTAGACTGTTTGAACTTGAAAAATTGACTTTCAGATATTTTGTCAGACTTTTTTGACTTTTTGAACTTGGAAAATTTCAATGAAATTTCAAATATCAAGCTTTTATGGTCTTGAAAAAATTAAATACTTAAGCACAAGCACATTCTATGTTTTATAGTTTCAAGGGTAGTATGGAAATGGCGGAGACTTTTTCTTCAGTTTCGAATTTTTTAAACAATGTTGCCAGTTTTTGTGTCTCGAAAAAAATATCGTACTTGAAGATATTATAAAATTTTGAGAGGAAATTCAGCCATGTCACCCCCTCCCTCCCTCTCTCCCTCACTCCAATTTTTTTTAGAATTTCTGAAAAATTTTAAATTGCAAAAAAATTGCAAAAAAAATATTTTATTAAAAAAAATCTCAAGTGTACACACATAGTGCCCACAATCTGGGAAAATTTCAGGATTTTTCACCTATCCCCTCCGAAAATATCGAGTATTCAAGTTTCGATTTTTAGAGATAATAATTTAGGAATGGGGAGGGGGGGTCAAAAATTTTGGTGGTGAGTTTTTACATCGGGAGTAACATTTAGGACCACTTTTGAGGAAATTTGGGTCAAGGGCCGATTTCGCAATGTCATCAGGCAAGGCCCTTTGAAAAACATCCTCCTGAAGATGATACAAAATTCTGAAAAAAGTGCTGAGAAAGTGCTCAATTTTGATTTGGAAATTTTGTTAAACGTCCTGTATGAGGATGTTACTGTGAACTACAAAATTTAAAAAATGAAGGGATATCAGCATTTGAATAAAAAGTAAAAAAAAACATAAAAAAATCATGAATTTCCAAAAAAATTTCGTTATTTTGCATCCATATCAATAGGCTTTTTTGGGCCAAAAAAAAAAAAAAAAAAAAAAAAATTTCAAAAAAAAAAAAAAAAAAAAAAAAAAAAAAAAACGAGACACCTTGCTGAGGGTATTACGAAAAAAATATTGATAATCAAACTTGTAGAGCTCAAAATTCTCTTTCTGCAGCATGTGATTGGTTTTCCCTAGAATGCTTAGTTTTCGAGATTTTTGCACTCAAAGTTCGTGATGAAAAAAATTCACATCAAATTTTGAACTTTGACTGCAAAAATCACGAAAACTAAGCCTCCTAAAAAAATCTCAATCGCTCTTATCAAAAAGAGAATTTCAAGTTCTACAATTTTTATTCTTAGCATTTTTTTCGTAGGACCCCATAGTTCGGCCAAAAAATCCGTGATTTTAAATAAAAAACATGATTTTCTTCCATTTTTAAAACCATCGACCTTCTATGTGGGCCACGCAGTATTTTAATGAAATTTTTATAGATTATTTCCTAAAATAATTGCGTATTATAATTCAAGAAATATCGAGATATCTAATTATATAATTTTAATAATTATTTTTATTTAATTTTTTGTTGCAGGTATGTAACCTATTTTTATCACATTTGAAGAATTTGAAACCACGAGGAATGAACTGTTTATTGTATAAAAAACGTTCAGATGAAAAACACTGAAGAAAAATGTCTGTGGGTAAGAATGAAAAATCTCTACTTTTTAGGAAAAATTTTACAACTTTTATTTGAAAAAACCTTTATCAGCCGTTATTGATAATTTCTTCGGGCAAATTGAAAAACAATACTTTATTAAGGAAAACTGTCCTGGTGATGGACTTCGGATCTCCATTGGGTAACATTACGTGACTAAAACCAATTTTTTGTTTTTCAATAAGGTATACCGATATTTCGTTCGTGTTTTTTACCGTAATTCGGAAGTTGCTCTTAAATCCTGAGCCGATAAATTACAATGGTTTTTGCGGTAGGTTGTTATAGGTATGGGATGGCATAGCTGTGCATAAAGGGCAAGTTCCATTCGTATTAAGCATAACTTAATTATGGTAGGATTGGTTTTCATAAAATGTTGTAAACATGGGAGCAATAAAATTACCGGATAATTAATATTTAAACGCTATAAATAGTATTTCATTTGCAACCATGTATCTTATATTTAACACGTGTGTATTAACGTATTTCCGCTCTTTGTTTTATACCTAACATGTCAAGTACCTAACTACATATTTAAACGTGAAATTCGCGAAATACGTTAATCTCGACTCAAAGGCGTGTTTTTGTAAATTTCCGCAGATACTTTGAATCGCATGTTGTCTCATTGGCGGGGAGGTTTTTATACGTATACCTTATATGTGTTCGGTGGTTATCATATCACGAAGTACCTTATTGCATGTATATGCCGAAGACGTGTAGGCGTAGCGTATACTTTACTTCGAGCTGCGTTATTGATATCAAATCCACTTAATTGATAATCTACTTTGGAAATGTTTGTTGAAGAAATATAATACCCACGTAAGGAAAACATTAATTGCTAAAATTGAAAGATGAATTCGCTTCGTTCGGTTTGTAAATAATAATTCTCTTCGAAGTACTTACCTATACCTTTCATTCAACGATTCAACGTATGTCTGCCTATATCTTATCATTATTTTTGGAAAATATACCCTCGTATTGTTCGAATCGAATGACACGATGAAATAATAAAATTTATACGTGTTTTGGTCATATGTATTTTATCGACGCAGCTTCCACATATTTCGTTATTCGATGAAAAAAATTTCTATCGGTCCATAATTTACTGTATAACTGGAGTGTTCTCGTAATGTATACGTTGGAATATAGGTATATCAATCATAAAACAAGTCGATTTTATTTAATCGTTTGACTTCTAGTATGAATAGACTAGAGGGTGTAATTGGTTTGCTTTAATTTGTTCCCCTTCGCTGGCTGACATTTTGTACTCGATTAAATATTATACCTAATGTAAACGAAACACCGTTTCGTTTATGATAAAATAACTTTTCCATACAGATCTTGAGAGTATAAATTACTCGTTTAATAAACGCAATTAATAAACGACCGGCTGAATTTAGTGGTAACTATTAATTAGTCGGAGTACACGACTGTACACGTATCAAGTGGACGTATACATTTTACTAATTGATACTCGGAGTTGTTGAATTTACTGTTCACCCTGTAATTTAACATTCGAATTAAAAGCCATGGAAAAAAAGCCTATTCGATAGGCGAGCTGCAGCTAGAGGATCGTTTTCGAATTCCTGGAGTCTTTTTTCCTCCATTTTTGTTATAAGATTGAGGTTTTGCTTATCGGTGTATTTTATCGAATTTATTGTGCTGGTTGAGGTACTGAACTACCTGAATATGAATTACCTATCCGAGGTATACAATTAAGTAATCAATTTTTTGGTAGAAAACTGAAAAGCGAAACTGATACTGAAAACTGAAATAATTTTCCGAGACTGAAATTACAACTAAAACTGAAACTGAAAAGTCAAAAACTGAAACTGGAAACTGGAAATTGAAACTGAAAAAATTATTGGTTTCAGTTTCAGTTTTTTTTAATATCTAAATGCCAATTCTTGTTTCATTTCAACGTATGGTTTGGTCAGGGATAGAAAAATGAAAAGCGAAATAAAACTGAAACCGATAAAACTGGAAACTGAAATGATTTCTCG